>PGIR01000145.1:0-104471 GCA_002812735.1 Scedosporium dehoogii
ATAATTACTTTAATTATTTAATAATTACTTTAATTATTTAATAATTACTTTAATTATTTAATAATTACTTTAATTATTTAATAATTACTTTAATTATTTAATAATTACTTTAATTATTTAATAATTAATTCTAATTATAAATAGAATATTTTTAATTACCTTAAAGAGTTTAGAAAGGAAATATCTATATAAATTATAAATTCTATTATATATTTAATTTATCTTTCTAGACTTTTTAATAATTAATTTAAATATAATTATATCTTTATATTTAAATATATACTTCTTACTTATATTATTATAAATATTATTTAATAGCTTTACTTACTCTATAATAGGCCCTCATACTCTATATATTAGCTATATCTACTTAATATTATAAATAAGCTAATATATAGATTATAATATAATTAACTAGTTACTTTAGTTCTCGATTAATTACTTCCTTATAACCTAGTCGTGGCTATATTATAATATTTAATATATAATATTATAAATATTATTTAATTACTTTACTTATTTTATAATAAGTATTATATAAACTTAATCCTAGTAATATTTACTTAGTATCTTATAATCTAATATTAGATTATTATATAAGTAAGTCTTAATATTATTTTTAACTTATAATAATATTAAATAAGCTAATAACTAAAATTATCTATCTTATAGTAATATAATATACTTTAAGATAAAAGATTTTAATAGATAACTAGCTATTATTTAATTACTAATATAAGTTGTTACGATCCGTACACCGGCTCGTTATTAGGTCAGGTGGGTACAGCTAGTGTAGGAGTGATAGGGTCCTGTTATATAGCAAGCGAGGCAGTTGAGTAGTATTTATAGTGATAAGTAAGAAGTGTATATTTAAGTGTAGAAGTGTAGTTGTACTTAAATTAACTACTAGAGAGTCTTAAAAGATAAACTAGATACATGGAGTAAACTATAGTTTATATAGATATTTCCCTTCTAAGCTCTCCTAAGGTAATTATTATCCTATAGCTGCAATTACTATCCTTAATTGTAGTACTTATTGTTGCAATTGCTGTGATCACTATAGGTGATCGTTAAGTAACCTGGCGATCGCCTTCCTGAGTTGTATATCTGTTAGGTGGGTGTGCCCACCTGTCGTGTTCTGCTGTTTGTCACTGCTTCTGGGCCTACATAGGGTCGGCCCGTGATATAAGTAAAAAGACTTATAAATATATATTTAATATATTTCTATAAATCGTTGAGTATAGTACTAACCTCGAATACACGCACCTTGTTGCCCGTTTAAGAGCTGATCTGCATAGTTTAGAAGGAATATAAGCGGTGTAGCATGGTCGGGTTCGAACCCATGGCGATACTTATAAAGAGCAATGGAAACTTCAATAAGAGTGTCTTGCTCTTTTTAACCATGGCTGGCATTTTACTAGGAATCCGGCATCTAGTGTTATATGCCAGCTTCGCATATCTGAACCACGACGGCTATGAATTTCGAGCGCACACACCAGACTTACAAGGAACGCCACTGCATCAGGCCGCTTTTCAAGGACGTTATATATCACGAGGCTGGTCGCTGAAGCGACCTCGCGACGAGATTCACGTCACGTTAAAGCTACCAGCCCAGCAGTCAAGGGTGGCATCGCGTTCGCTCTGCAACAGCCCCGTCACAGTCACCTATTCGAGGTGGGTCTAGTTGCACCCATCGGGTTCGGAGGTCAACAAAGCCTAATGTGGATGTACCCAGTTTCGAATGGTTGAGATTAACACTATGTGGAGCACATCAGCTTCCAAGTTTGGCATCCATTTTTGGTCGTCAGACGGTGATTTCCCTCCCAGGTAGAAGGAGATGTTGCATCTCCGGGTATCAGTGCACTGAATCATCAGTGATAGCTTCTACTCGTTCTTCCCATGGCGCTAGAGTGAGTGGTTGAATGGTTTCCAGCTGCTCCATTGGTACGTCCCTAAGCGTTGTTGCCACCTAGTGGTGACCGATATGACGTTCTGCCTTGGCATGTGACCTAGAAAAGAGGGGAAATCTGGATATCCCGTGTGAGGGGAACCTAACACAATCATCATCAAGATCACCAGTTTGAACAAGGCCACCAGGACGACCTTTTGATCAATTCAATAGCCTGATTCAAGGCCCCTAATATCCTACATTCTACCTCTATTGAACTATCCGTACCGGACCACACGTAAATCCCTCGTCCGTCCAACACCTTCAAACCCCACCAACACTGTCTCCATCAGATATTACACTATGGTCGCTCTCTCCACCACATGCTCTTTCAATTCAGTAGGCTAAAAATCCCGCAGGACCATATCTCTGACGACGCCGGATCCTGCCACGTCCACAATAAAATGCGATTGAGAAAGCCGCACCTTAAAGACAACCTCCCAACTCAGTTATGTTTTCTATGCAATCGGGCTTTCTGCGTCGACCACAAGGGGAAGCAGGAGGGTGTCTGTGAGATCAACCATGAGACATACTACCGTAACCATCCGGCGGATCAGAAGTACTTATATCGAAGGTATGAGGATTGGAAGAAGGATTATGATCAAAAAATGGTTGATGAGACGTCAGGGGGTGACGGGGAGATGGTGGTTGGGAGAAAAGAAAACAGTAGGAAGGCGGAGGTGGAGGCGGGGAAGGACGAAGGCAACAGGTTGGATAAGGGGCAGGATTGACTGATACGGAAGATGCCTTTCCTCAACGGCTGGCCCAGTTGCATTCCTTAATACGTCAACCTGGGATGTCGATCTCTGCTTGGAATCTACAAGCCAAAAGCCGCATAGTTTAATAGCCAGTCATATAGCGATATTGGGGCCAAGGACGACGGGGTGTTCAGAGAACAAAAGTTTTTCAGAACAAGATAAAAATAATATTAGATATAGAGCGCAATAGCTGTAGCCGAATGTACCTAGTCCCATACGTCAACGCGAAAAGAGGGGGCCAGGGTTCGTAGGGAATCACCAGATTGGGTAAATCCTGGGGGTTGCGCAGCGATCCTTGAGGATGATGTTCAGCTGCTATATATATATATATATTAGACTACTATCATAAGATATATGATCAAGGCTGCCGATCTGCTCAGCCTTCAGGCTCACTCCTTCGAGGCAAGGCAATGAGAGCGGGAGGATTGCGGCTTGTGGGGGCCGAGCTTGTGGCGGAGCGATTGCTTTCCAGATATAGATTCTCATATACCCAGCTACATTAAAGAATATTGTATCAAAACTCTCTCCCGAATCTTTGACCGGCACGCTTTCTTGGTTCCACCGCTCCCCGCCATCTTTATAGTGCCCTTGGTTATTTTGTCGAAGTAATTCCGTATGATCTTTTGGGCAATGCAGTTTCAGTTGAATATAGCCCTCCTCGGTCGTAATCGCATCGGCGCTGAAGGCGTTGCTGCTCTTCTGTATGCTAGCCTGCATTGTTCGTGTTCTTATCGGCTGGTTTCCTTTTAATTGGAACTATTAGCTAAGAAGTACAAATACATATCACTTACTTTAAAGGCTTCTTTCAAAGAGAGATGATGGGAGAAAATATTCAAACACCAGCTTGGAGCAGAAGCAAGGATCGTGGTTTATATACATATCTCTCTCTCCCTTCTGTTCCGGGTGGGAGCTCGTGCTTCCGAGCTCTTCAGCAGGAACTTTCTTACTTACCCCGCTCCGCCTGTCACGACATGGCCACGACCAGGTCACGAGGAGGGCAGTGTGGCACGGCAGGATCACAAGTCATGTAGTCGCTTATACCAAGAAGCAACTAATCAGTTATCTTAATAAGCAACCAATCGATCACAAACCAAAGCAACCAGTCAGTCAACTCACTAACTAAGAGAGCTTGGAAGGAAAATATCTATATAAGCTATAGATTCTACTATATATTTAGTTTATCTTTTAAAACTCTCTAGTAGTTAATTTAAGTATAATTATACTTTTATACTTAAATATATATTTTTTACTTATATTATTATAAATACTATTTAACTACTTTACTTATATCTATAATAGACTCTCTATATTCTATATACTAGTTATATTTATTTAATATTATTAATAAACTAGTATATAGATTATAATATATTAGCTACTTTTATTTAGTAAGTAATCTTATTAAGTAAGTATTATTAATTATTATATTTATTAATAAAAGAAATATTACTTTTTAAAAAGACTTAAAAAAATAATTAATAAACTTTAAAAAAAAAGAAATAACTTAAAAATAGGCTAGAGATAGTTAATAATAAAATTAAGGCTTTAAAGAATTAAGTAACTTATTTATAATTTAAAATTAAGCTATTTAAGAAATTTAATAAGATTAAAAAAAGCTTTTATAACTTTTTAATATAAGTTTAAGCTTATTTTCTATACTACTATCTAGACCTTATTAAAGTAAAAGATAAAATATTAATAATAGTATCTTTCTTAATTAAAGATATTATAACTTAGTTTGAGCTAATAATAATAGATTATTTTAAAAATAATTATAGTAATTAGTTAGTAGCTATAAATAATTTTTTTAATAACTATATTAAATTTAAAAAAATACTAAAAAATATTTTTAAAGATTTTAATAAAAATAGAATTAATAAATAAAAGCTATAAAATCTATAATAAAAAAGAGTAATATTAATATATATTATAATCTTCTAATAAATCTTATTATATTTTAACTAAAATAATAAACCTCTTAAAGCTTTATTTTATAAAGGACTAAACAATAAAATTAAAGATAAAATTATTAAACTAAACTAATTAGATAATTTAATAGAATATATTATTATAGCTATATATATTAATAACTAATAATATATTTAATAATTAAAAAAGAAAGGCTCTAAATAAGCTTATATACTTAAGTAAAAATAGTAATAAAATAAAATAAGTACTATATAAGGAATATACTTAGGACCTATAAAGTTAGAAGCTAACAATAAAAGAACTATCCTTATAATACTTAAAAATAAAATTAGTAAATATTATATATATAGAAAGTATAAATACTTTATTAGAGAATACTAAAGTATAAAAAAGATATTTAAATAGGATAAAAAAATCTAATAAAAATCTATATTAGAAGAAAAAAATTAATAATTTAAAACTAATATAGTAAGCTATAAATTAGTATTATAGACTACCTACTATAATAATAACTATAATATATATTAAAGTAAGAAAGAAGAAGTAAGCTAATATTTAAAGAAGCTTTAGAAGTTTATAATACTATAATAAGGAAAAGAATAACTATAGGGAAAAGGTATATATAAAATAAAGTAATACTAGAGGAGGAATTAGAATAATATTATTCTATATTATAAAACTTAGCAAAACTATTTCTTTCCTTCTTCTTACTAAAGAGAGAAATAAGTCCTTTATTATCCTTTTTTAATTCTTTTTAATTTTAGTTCTTTAATTTAATACTTAATTAATTAACTTATTCTTATTAAGTTCTTATAGATTACTATATATAGTAAGTTTAATAGTTTTATTATTCTTTTATATACCTAAGTGTCTTATATTTAATATTTATATAATCTCTTAACTTCTCTCTATTTAAAAGTCTTTTTTCTATATATGATAGCCCTATTCTTATTAATTAATAGAACTAATATCTATTCTACTTCTATAAGAGCTTTATAGTAGCTCCTAGTAAGAGTTATTATAGACTATTAACTACTTTTATTTCTTTTTATATCTATAGTAAGTAGATAGGCTATACTACTCTATTTTATCTAGAAGTCTAACTAGGATCTACTTAAGAAGCTTAGTAAGCTTTATCTATAAGTTATTGCTTTTACTATAGTAAATAAGTTACTTAAGCTAGAACTAGAAATTAAAATTAAAATTAATATTTTAATAGTAGCTTATAATAAAGATAAATTTACTAAATAATTATATTCCTATTAATTAACTACTTTCTAAAGTATAAAAATAATTAAATAAGCTATTAATAACTAGTTATTAAAAATAGTAAAATTAAGTTTATTAGAATAATAAAGATTAAATTTTTCTTTAATAAATAAGACCTCTATTAAATACTAAGATATAAGATTTTATTAATTAACTAATTCCTAAAATAATAAAAGTTATAAAGCTAGCTAAAGTAGTTAAAGCCTCTAATCTATTCTATTTAACTATATTAAGTAATAGATAGTAGATTATATAAGTAGCTACTAAATATATTAAAAATAAAATAAAATAATAGTTATTAAAGACTAGTTTATAACCTTTTATAATATTATATAGTAGAATGCTTTTATTAAAGCTATTAGATAGCTACTAGGATTTAAGAGAAGTATATTAGAAATACTAGTAATAAGAGCTTCTTTTTAAGAAGAAGAGTAAGTTACTTCTAAGCCCTTTATAAAGTTAGGAAAAGAGAGGAAGTAGGCTTTAGTAGATAACTTTACTTAGGTCTTTTCTACTACTATATACTCTATAGACTAGCTACCTTTAATCTTTTTAGTATTTTCTTCTTTTTTAGCTAAGTTAAAGGAAAGTACTTAGCTTATTACTAGTAGAGTAGAAGTAGACTTTTTCTTTATAAAAGAAGAAGATAATATCTAAATAAATTCTTTCTTAATTCTAATTACTATACTTCTTATAGCTTAGTTATCTTCTTCTCTTTTAGTATCTTCTTCTCTTTTAACTAAATTAGGAGGAGGTACCTAGCCTATTATTAGTAAAGTAAAAAGAGACTTTTCCTTTATAGAAGAGGAAAAAAATATTATAATAAGGAAGAGGGTGACTATAGGGAAAGAGGTATAGTTCTTCTTTTTATAATAGAAATAGTAGGGCTAGAAAATTTTCTTTTTCCTAAGGAGGGACTAGTAATAGTTATTTTTTTTCTTTTCTTTTACTAAAGGAAGAGGAATAAGTTTTTTATTATCTTTTATATAGTTCTTTTTTAATTCTAGTTCTTTAATTTAGTTTTTAATTAATTAACCTATTCTTATTAAGTTTTTAAGGATTACTATATATAGTAACTCTAATAGTTTTACTATTCTTTTATATTATAATGGGGAATAAGGTAACTAGTATAAGGAGGATTTAGTTCTTATCTGGGGTAGAAGAGCGGTAGCAGAAGAAGTTTATTCCTTACCTAAGAAGACCAGGACATAGTTATTTTCTTTCTTTTCTTTCTTATAAGGGGAGGAAGTTCTTCTTCTTCTCCCTTAAGTTACTTAAATTATATAAGTTATTATTATTATCAAGTTATTACTAATTCTTTTAAAAGTCAATTAACTCTTATTTCTTTATTCTATTACTAATCTTTATTATTAATAATATCCAGTTATTTATTCTAGCTTAATATATATTATAGGGTACCCCTTTAGATACTAAAGTAAATCTATAGTTTCCCTTATTTAAAAGCTTTATTTTTATATAATCTTAATTCTATTTCTATTAATTAATAGTTCTAATAAGTATTCTATTCCTATTAGGGGTTCTATAGTAACTTCTTATAGAAAATATTATAGACTATTAACTAAACTTATTCTTTTCTTACGGTGTGCGAGCAGGCTGCACTGCTCTGTCTTAGTAGCTTATTAAAGATCTTAAAGGATAGGAAGAAGTTATCTAGGAATTCTATATTATAAACCCTAAAAAGCCCTAATTACTACTTGTCATTAAAAGGACCTATAGATACCTATAAAAATACCTAAAACCTACTAGTCTAATAATACTAGCTATACCTTAGTAGAATAAAATAAAATAAAAGTAAGAAAGGCCTTAAAAAATATCTATATTAGTATAAAATAGAGAACTTCTTACTACCTTTAAAGATAAAGGTAATTTAAGGAAGGGAATTATTATAGTCCTAGAAAGTTAGATAGATTACATAAGACCCCGAAACTATAAGTTAGCACTTACTATATAAGGTGAGGATTATATACTACTTAGCTTACTAAGTTATCTACTTCCTAAACCTAGCTAGTATATATACTTTCCTTTCTTCCCTCTTCTTCCCTATAGGTTAATAGAAGTTATATCTAGGAACTGTAGTATAAAACTATAATATAACTTTTAAGAGAGAAAATAAAATATAATTATTTTAAAGAAAACTAGAAATTAGAAATTCCTAAATTAAAATTAAATAATTAAATAATAAACTAAATTATAAGAAACTTAAATTCTTTATTATTAAATATAAATTTTTAAAAGTTAATTATAAATTAAAATTACTTAAAATTATAAAGATTAATTTAGTTTTTTATATTATATTATTAAATTAATATATAAAAATATATTTATAAAAAAATTAATTAAAATTATTATAAAAAAAAAATATTTATAAAGCTAAAAGAATTTTAAACTTAATAAATAATAATAAAAAAAATAAATATTTAGTTAAGTAAAAGAATTATAAATATAATATTAATATTTAAAAACTTATTAAATATTTAATAGAAAGCTAATAACTTCTTATTATATTTTATTAAAAATATCTAGAGAAGCTTTAAGATTTAATAATATTAGATCTTATTTTAGTAAACTTTAGTTAATTATATTAAAAGTTTTTAAATATTAAGTATTATTAATAACTTATTAAATAATAAAAGTAATACTTTTAACTTTTTTACTTTTCTCTAATTTTTAAAGCTTTTTATAAAATAATATAATATTTTTTTTTTTAAAAAGTTTTTTATTTTTATAAATAGATTATTTAAATAAAAACTTTAGCTAGATTACTTTCTATATAAGATAAATTCTTCTCTATCTAATATATAGTTACTAAGAAATATATAATTAGAAGATATTTATTAATAATTAAAATAAATAAAAAAATAAAAAAGTATTTATATAATAAAATAATAAAGTTATTATTATAAAACTTTTTAAAATAAGTATACTCTTTATAATAGGAGGACTTTATTATAAAAAGGTATATTATTTTTAATTTATAATAGTATAAATATAATATATTTTCTTTCTTCTTTCTTTTAGTAAATATATATTAAATTAAAAACTTAACTTTATATATTTTTTTATATAGCTTAATATATTAGTTAAGATAATATTATTAAGAAATAAGTAAATAAAGTAGAAAAAAAAGATTAATATTTATAAAAAAATATAAACTATAACTTATTTATAAATATTTAAAGATAAAAATTAATAAAGAGAAAATATTATACTATAAACTAATTATTTTAAAAATTTAAAATAGTAAATTATAATAATAAAAACTAAATTATAAAATATTATAAATTAATAAGAGAAAAGTATTAGGATTAATAAAATTAATAAAGTAGTTTTAGTAGTTTTAATAGAGACTAATAATAAAATTTAATTAATTTATAATAAGATTAATAATAGAAAACTATTAATTTTAAGAAAAACTTAAAAAAAAATATTTATATAAACTATAAATCTTACTATATATTTAATTTATCTTCTTAGATTCTTTAGTAGTTAATTTAAATATAATTATATTTTTATATTTAAATATATACTTTTTATTAATATCTTATAAATATTAATTAATTACTTTATTTATTTATTAATAGATAACTACTTTAATTTTAATACTAGTTATATTTACTTAATATTATTAATAAGCTAGTATTAGGATTATAATATTATATATACTTAATATATTAAAAATAATATTAAAATTATAATATAATATATTTTTTTTAGATATTACTTAGCTATTATAATTAAAATAAGTAAATATAGCTTTCTCCTTTATCTTAAATTATTATTAATTAGAATATTTCTTATATAAGTTTTTAAGTAACTAAGGTAGAAAATTAGGTTACTTTTAAATTTAAGTAGTTGATATTGTAAAACTGTATTGCCTAAGTTCTGGGTCTGTTATTGAAGCTGGACGCTTTTTGGGTCCTCGTTGAATTGGCAAGATCTAGCGAGGTGTAGAAGTCAAATTAGCCGAAACTGAGCCGGACCTGATCAAACCTGAGCAAAGACTGAATTGTGTTATATGAGATCGAGGCTAAGGTGGTTATCAGATTGGGGTCCTGTTACATAATTTCTGCTGGCTGTGTTAGTTTAGGAACCTGTTCCCAGCAAACCTCCTTTCCAGCGCCATAGTTTAACAACCTGTTCACCCTTTTTCCTCTTCCATTATGGAAATGAAAACGAGTATACATATAAAGACTGTGCGTTACTTAAGCGCCTTTTATTTTCTGTATCGCTTGAGAACTGATTAATCGAGCACATGCCACCATCACCAAAAGCAAGATCAGAGACGCCGCCGCCCAGTAAGCAAAGGTAACCCGGATCTGTGCAATGTCCTCAGACATCGAAAATAAAGTGCCGATTAAGCTCAGCGGTACGAATAAAGTTGCGAGGAGTGTCAGTTGCTCCACGCGCCGCGAGTCGGCAGTACTGATAGCGGACGTGACCACAGTTGTGAGTCGGTCAATTCGTTTTTCGTAGTCCTCCATCCGCTCTAACATAGAGGCGAACTCTTCTTTATAGGGTTCGAAGAGCTTTCGCACCTCCGTGTGAACGAGATCAACACTGCCGGGCGGAGTGTCAAGGTCCTCAAAGTGGGACAGTCGCGGTTGTGCCTCCAAGAGCATCTCCCGGAAGACAGGAACCCAACGACGCCAATTGTGTAGTTTCCTGAGCACGGTATCGATGTGAGCCTGGGCCAGAAACTCCTTTGGGTGTGCAACTTCCCAGTCTATCGCGGAGAGGCGCGATTTCAGGTACTGGCTGACCGTGAGCCACTCCGCGCCGACAAGACGAAGAAGAGCTAGGGTGGGGATACAACCGGTCGGAAATGTAGTGGGTTCCCCGTCCCCAAGGACTTCATCTTTTCTTTGCGCGCAGGCTATAAAATCTTCGAAAAAAGACGCTTCGCCTGGGCTTTCCGCCGACTTTGAGCTTGGCTGGACTGGGGCAGCTTTCACTGGCGGGAGCGGACTCCAGTTTCTATGCCCTCGCCATAATTGGAATCCTTCCTTGATAGTTGGGTCAAGTAATAAGACGCCTAGGATCGGGCGGATGGTCAGAACTCAGTCTTGGACAACGTCCGATGTTGGATGCCTACCAATATCACACTCATCAATGTTAATACCACTCTTCTTCCAAAAGGAAACTCTGGTTCTCATCAGCCCAACTCGCCCGTCGACCCTGTCACCATCCGTGGCTTTCGTTTTATCCTTTGTCCAGTCGTCATTTAACGCATGGCGCTGGGCTTCTATAGTTGGTGTCTTGTTCCCTGGTAACGTTTGGAAACGCTCTGTGGATCGCCTCACGGCCCGCATGCCCTGCGCCCTCAAGTTTTTTATACGGACTGTTAGCCACTCCCTGAGGGCTAACGTGGCGCTGGTGATATTCTTTCCAGGGTCTCTGTCCCAGTACACTTTGTTCTCGTCGTCGTAAAGTCTCCTCCCGACATTAAATCTGTTCGCAGCGTCCTGGCCCTCGCGGAGGCTTTCAGGTGATGGAAAATACCGAGCTCTACAAAAGCGGATTTGGACCCAATTTCTACGGCGACTATCCATCTGGAAGCTTGGCGGGTCCCAGAAAGGATCCCGGATGTTGAACCAAACGTGGTCAAAGATGTGAGCCCTGAAGAAATCCGGCTCGATCTCGAGGTGATACCCAAGCGTCTCGATAACTTCACGCGAGAGATCCTCGACAACGAAGAGCCTGAGCGTGACTTCGCCCCGCGAGGACTTTTGCCTTTTTCGATCCAGAGTTGAAAGAACCCTACGAAGATCTTCCGGGGTCGTATACCTGATAGGAGGGGCGACTTCTCCGTTGCTGAAGTATTCAAGTTGGCATACATTTGTCCTGAGAACTCGTTCTTCTTGGTCATTCTCTAAGTTCCACCACCCAGTCAGCCTTGGGGAATCCGACCGTCACTCGGCGCGGGTTCAGCTCACTTCTCTTATCGTCATCATCCGGGTACGTATAGGCGTTTTTGGTGTCATCTCCACAGAAATTCCGCCATCGAAGCGGGTCAGTCCCAACTTCCATGAAATCCGCCAGGGGCCTTAAGTGCGGCCATTTCAACGAAACCCTCTTGACATAGTTGAGATAAGGACCAGCATCGCTTCTAAGCGAGAGGCGTTAGCGAAGCCGCCCAAGCCAAACCAAACACGGGATCGGCGTCGGTGGGATGAACTCACGAAGAGACCTCCCAGCTTTTTCGTCGTTCTTGTTGCCGGCTCTCTTGGTAGATGTCTCCCGTATGATAGTGGGAACTCCGCCAATGCTTTTTGAACTCCCAGTGTTCGGCCATGGTGGGCCACAGCGTTGAGACTCAGACTCCAGTGCGATCGTGAGTGACTGGCACCACGATGTCTAAGATAAACCATGACAGAATTGGGATTTTGGGCGACTGGTGACGACGTGGTGCAGGGGGAAATTTGAAGGAGCGGGGCCGCAGCCTGGCGGATCGGATTGCAGAATATGCAAATTGACGAAACAATGGCGACCACTAACAGGGGCTGTTGCTTGGGGGTGACTGCAGGATGCATCAGTCAATGCATATTAACAGCTGATGCCCCCAGTTGAGCTGCGGATCTGGTAAACTGAGCACCCTTCCGATGGCGTAAAACAATTGAGACTTATTTCCCTCGTATTTCCTATGAGTACCAGCGATTTGAACACCGACCTTGGCTGCCGCAGGCTGAAGCCTTCTCCACCAAGAGAGCCACCTAAAGTCACGGAAAGAATGGATTATCGCATATCAAGGAACCGCCGGGATGCTGAGATCGTCTTCGGTAAATACCGATAACAGGGCAGGCCTTTGCCCTTTTAAAACACCATGGTAAAACAGAATGTCGGCAAACTTGCCGGGTCTAGTATTGGAGGCGGGGGCAGGATGTGGATTGGCGAGTCCAGCGCCTCCATGGGAACGGGTCGTGACAACCAAACTTTAACCCGACGCCACTGTCCGGGGCGCAACAAATCAGCACGACTGCCAAGCTGGCTAGGCGCCTTTTGAAACCCGCCCGCTTCGAGCTGAATGCAGGATGAAGCAGTGCAGGCATCGACAAATCTAATCCTATTAGTGAAGCAGGCGCTTCGTTAAATGAGCAGGATGCGAGTTCCAGGGGCACAGACACAGGCCACCGCAAATGTGGCCAGGCTATGATTATATTATCTGGTTCTCATCTTCCAGTTTTGCTCATAGAGCTTCATCCCTTCTTATCCCCGTCGATTCTCGAGATTTACAACACTTAGTACCCTGAGTCGTTTGAACACTTCGCTCCATCTCTCCCTCCGAGCCCCTCCCGATTAACAACTAGAATGATGGCGTTGAGAGTCTGGCCTCTGAAACCGTCACAACTGTGGACCTTGGTCTGCAACCTTGGTACGTAGAAAAGCGATCCACAATCTCCAGCGGAAGAGACCTAACACTGGAAACCGAAAGGCATCGTCGCCCTCACAATCTGCGTTCTCGCAAGTTGTCGAACCTCCACGGAAAGCAACTACAGTCTAATGAACGCCGATCGAGACTTTCTGCAAAAGATGCTAGGCAAGCAGTGTTATAATGCAAGCGAGCCCTTCATTCCGGATTCTTACCGCATCGGTCTCTCGGGTAAGCTTGAATTTTGACGCACCACACCCAGCCGAGTCGTTGTACCCGTTTTTCTAACCCCCTTTTCTGCTTCCCAGGAGCGTGCCGAATCGGAAAGGAAGCCACCGCCTGCGAAAACAGGCTTCTAAAAGTGAACTGGGTCACTCTATTCGAAGCGGATGTGACCGCAGCGAACACAACTGGAAACCAGGCCGCTATTCTTGACCGATGTCTCGACGGTCTTCATGAGAAGGGTGTCGATCACGCATTCACGGGCAGACTAGCAGCGGCTCTCTTCGCCCTATTGATCATCTCCATTTTCCTCAATATAGGGGCACTCTCTATATCGGCTTGGACCGGCTCTGGCTTCACAAAGCCAGTATTCATCATTGAACTGGTGGACGAGATGATTCTGGTGACTTGCATTGGTATTTTTATTGGCATCATCAACCATGAAGTTGGGCGATACATTCCCGATACCCTCCGCCTTCGGGATGTGGACGACAAGCAGATCTTAGGTGTTGGATTTTGGATGTTGGTGGCGATGTTCACTACGAGAGCCATCTCTCATCCACTCTTGTTCATAACCACTCTGGTGGTTGCGTTGATTGTTGTCGTCGTTCCGATCCTCCTGCTACTTTCATGTTGTTGCGGAGGGGACAGGCGGGAGGAAGTGGTAGTTAATATTCGGCACAGAATACATCATATCTGGGGGGCTGGCGAATGGGAAAAGTGAGGGTGGTGAATAAATGGACTCCAGAACTTGCTTAAGACACTCGGACTTTTTTAATTTATTGATGAATTTTCAAAGGCAACAGTATATCATCTTATATTGATGCGGTTAGGGATACATCATCGACCTGTGACTTAGAATAATACCGACTCTAGTTTTTGTATGCCATCAAACCCCAGCAGTCAGCACGCCCATCGCATTGCTTCTCCTACTCCTTCTTCTTGTTAATCCGAGGCAAGCACAGCCATAGCGCAAGCAGAATCCCCAACAAGGCCAAGATGATAGGCTGCAAGACTTGCACGCCCTTCACCTGGGCCAAAGCACCCACTCCGAAAGGAAGCACTGCAGCGCCACATCCGCCAAACGCAGCAGCGAAGCCAATCACGACAACGTGCAGGTGACGGGGAAGCAGGGCACTCGCCACAAGCACGATTCCTGGGAAGAGCGGGCCAAGGAAGAAACCCTGGAGGGCTACGGCAACGGCAGAGACGTAGAAGTTTGGGACAAGCCAGAAGAGGATCTGGAGGCCCATTGCAGCGGCAATGTAGACCTATCCGGAGAGGGACTGTTAGAAACTTGTCATATGGTATTGGGGGAAGGGCAGGAAGGACGACTCACGGAAATCCCGAGCTTGACACCCAGTCGGGGCGTAACAAACCCCAAAATTGCACGACCCACAGTGAGACCAAGCCAGAATCCAGTTGCTGTCATGCCACTAGCAAATGCTTGTCCGTCTCGAACCTGAATCATGAAGGTGACGATCCATCCTCCCAATGCGACTTCGACACCGACATAGCCCAGGAGGAAGACGGCGCAGAGCCAGGAAACTCGGGCTGCTGGTCGTTTGAACAGAGCATCTTTCAGCCCGATCTTGTTTTCCGCGCCGTGCTCTTGGTGGTAGAGTTTTCTGTAGGCCTCGCCAGTGCAGCCCCAGAAGGACCAGGCCAAGACGACTAGTTCTATGGCAGCCATCGCGATCTGCACAAGAGATTTCGAAATCAGTATCGAGTTTCGAAACCGACCCGCTGCATTAGAAAAGAGACCGGCATACTCAGCACTTACCATAACATAATAGAAAGTGTACCACGGTAAATGCGCCTTGGTAATCATGGTCGTCGCGATCAATGGGCTCAAAACGCCTCCAGCACCATAGAAGGCGTGCATGAACCCCAAGACTTCACTAGCCTTAGCCAGGTTGCCGACCCAGGCATTCCAAGCCGCATCACCAATACCATTACCAAAACCGGCGAGAATAAAAGCGACAACAAGGACGGCATACGGAGGATGGAAACAGATAATGACATATGCTGCGAGGTGGCAGGCACCACATATCATCCCGATTCCTCGCTGCCCAATCTTGAGATGGAGCCAGTTGTTCATGATAGCAGAGGCGACATAACCCACAAATGGGGACAAGAACACCAGAGAGACAATTGTGTAGTTCAGATCATAGTATTTCTCCAGCTATAGAGAAATTAGTGACTGCTCCGAACCAAACCTAAGATTTCGAAGACTCGGAAGAAACCTACGTAGGGAATCAGTGCCTAAGAGTAAAGATGTCAGTTTCAAAGAACTCCTTTTCTTCACAGACTCGACCGTCAACTCACACCATAAGCTGCGTCGTTAGCACCCATGACCAGCAGACTCCAAAAGGTCGCCGGTACGCGGTAGGCGTTGATACGAGGGTAATTCCATTTCTCAACAACATTAACCACAGGCCCATCGGGACCACTGCCTCCCAATTCCTCAAAGTCGACGAGTTCGGCTTGCGGGTGGGAACTAGCTCGGGAGCCGGTCCGAGTCGAAGAACCACCCAACCGAGCGGGCCCCTGGGTCCCCGAAAAGCCCTTCCCGCCTTTGGTCGGAGTCGGCCGAGTAGGGAGCTCCGAATAATCGGTCAGCTCTACAACGCAGGTGTTGGATCCGGACGCCATGATGCTTTGGTGCAACTCTACAAAACGGTAATGGGATGGAGTTTGGAGAGGAGCGACTAGAAAATCAAAAGAGGGGGAAGTAAAATTGGCATGGCAGCTTAGACAGACCGCGGCATCCTACACATTTCAAAGTGGTAAGTGTGGTTGGTGATTTCGAGGTCCACTTCCCCACCAGCGCTTTCCTGACTCGGCATTGTCGGGCCGGCGCTCCGGATCCGAGTTGTGTGGTCTATTATTCTAACTACTGGCCGCCCTTTGGATTGGCAGCAAGCCGGAGTCGGAGCAACAGACAGGACCACCTGGTTGACAGCTGTCCAGTTCAAACCATCTCTTGAGCAGGGTCTTTAAGGTGACCCTCCGTCACGTTAGTGATATCCCTAGAATATCGTCTTGGAAGGTTTGGACTTAATTGGAAGTTGAGAGTTCCTCTTAACTTGGACGAGATGCATATTACAACCTCAGGCATATTATTCTGCAGCCAACCTCAAAGCTTAGGAGACATAAGTAAAGAAACACTCTTTCTAGACCTGATCATGAACAGAACAATTCTCACATTCGCCACTTACCATGTATTCCGATCTCTCATATAGTGCGCAGGCGTCAAGGTTCAGGTTGAACGTCCGCTCATCTAACGGGGAGGAGGAATTATAAGACTTAGTTAATAAACCAAGCAAAGCAAGGAAGTGAAAACTCCCCAGATCCAGGAGTCGAAGGTTTTCCCATACGTCTATCTAAAATTAGAAATATCTAGAAAAAAGAAAACAGAAAACAAAAATGGGTAATGATCATCGCCATGCTTCGTATTCACTCATGCCAAGAGCAGCGACGAGCAAAACAAAGCTATCTATATTGTTAGGTGGATGCTATTTCTGAGATCTTTTTAGTCTAATATGAAGTCTAAGTATACGAAATAGACGTATGATAGCAGTGGCAGCTGTCTCCTTCAATAAGTGTTGTCGACGAAAGGCCGTGACATGAGTGTGACATTCGCCCACTTTCGATGACATGTGTTGATGAAGGTAAGCATTCTTCCGACATCAGGTAAAGGTTTAAGAGATGGATGCAAGATTTTGTGATTGGCTTATCAAAGGAAATCAAATCAGGGACACAAAAGGGGGTTTCTTGCGGAGCGGCAAGTCGATGTGAGACCCGGTCTGACTTTGAGCGGGCGAGGCGAGATCTGATGTCAGCACTTAGGCCGACCGCCTCATCCACACCCCGAAGCTAGGTTCAAAGTTGTCGATTACTTATTATTTACGCAGGTAAAGCCAGTGATAAATAGTAATCACGGGGTGCGAAGCGGAAACACCACATGGTCCCGAGAACGAGTCGGCTCGATGTATGGCCGGAAAGCAAGATGAGTTGAGGAATCGACGAGGCAAATATCCCTCCACTCACATCACCGTTCCGACATGTATTCCTATTTACTGGATCAATGTGCGAGCAGCTCCGAAGGTCCAAAGAGTCTGAAAAGACATCACGTCAGATGGCAAATCGGGCACCCCGGAGCCCATCGATGCGTTGACCACTTCACAGCCCTCGACAACTCAAGTCATCCCCTTACATGATCGGATACGGGGAGAAAGTATTTCACCGCGATTGGTGTTCTCGCCGGCATCAAATGACAGCACAACACCGCCATTCTGGTTTGTTGCGCCATCATTCTGTTGCCAGCTATATCATGCGACAGCTAGAGGCTGGGCCAAACCTTGACCCCGGATGTGTCTCATATACCAAGTTTACATTAGCACATCATGGTAACCTTGTCTTTCAGTTGCGGTTGAGGAATTTTGGTTGAAGTTGTATCGTGGAGTAGAATGAAGGCACCCTGAACAACCTACAGCAGCTGAGACCTCCCTCGGGCTAGCGTCTGGATTTTTAACTGCTGAGCATGCAAGCCCCTCCGGAAATTCTTCACTTTTTGCGGAGATTCCAAATTCCCGAGAGCGGGCGCTATAATGGACGTGCAGCGGGTATTTGGTGTATACCACCACACTCACATTTTCCAGCCCTCGGGCTTTGGGGGGTGTGAGATGTGAAGGGGGAAGTGCTTGAAGATCACTTCGAGGGCTCCGGGTTCTCATCATTCGGTGTAAGCGACAGAAGTGGAAAGGTGGGACAGCAAGGGCGAGCGGAGACCCCAATGATATCCACTAAATGTTCGAGGTACAGCACAATTCCATGCCAACGAACTGAAACATGGAGAGGGAAGCCAACAATCGAGCGATTCAGTGGTTTCTTGGTACTGTATGAACTATGAAGCAGCTCGAAAACCGATAAAAATAGAATGAGAAACTTTCACGATACCTGAGGCCTGCATCCATAGTCTGTTCATCCAGCATTATCACTGGGACCAATGGACATAAATGAGGCATGCTAGAGTACTATAGCAAGTGAGGTCGTGATTCATGGAGACAATCTCAATATCTGTGGTGGGGAAGTTGAGGCGTCAACCGAGTCATGAGCAAAATATCAGAGACATTTGCCAGTAAGACAAAGCGAAATAATTGTCCCGAGTATCCTTTAATCCCCAGCGTATTCTTTCAAATAAATGGAAGCTGTGGTCAGGCCGATGATCTCCGTGCTTTTTTATTAATTTTTCCTTGTAAAGTCCTAAAGTCGTAATGTTTCTCGGCATGTTTTCTTATTCCCACCTCTCAAGCTTTGCACAGCGCCCTGGTGGTATGCAGGGAGAGAATATGCGTCGCTGCCAAGAAGACGAGCTCCTTGCACCGCATCATCTGCCAACTTCGTCCCTCCGTTTATTGTAAGCCGGAGATGCTGGGATCGGGCCGGTTCAGGTGGAGAAACTAGGCGAGAAAACGGGATTGTTCGCTAAAAGGACCATGGACTTACTTACACGATGTTGCGGAAGCCCACTGATTGGCATGCAGGAAGTTGATGTTTTCATTGAGGGCTGCTGGCCGGTCTCCATGCGACCATCTCGAACCAATTCTGATTATTCTCATATTTGCTTTCTCCCGCAAAATGTCTTGTGTATTGCCCCATTCACGTCTCTTCCCGCGCCTCACCATGCATGGCGCATCGAGGTATGGGGGTATGAGACTTCCGAAGGCGCCGTTTCTCGATGCGTCCGACTTAACCTGGCTGGCGTCGGATGGCACTGAGCGATTAATAATCCCTCGAATTGATATCTCGCTGGGGCTGTGGTGCAGGGAGCCAGGGATCAATCAAGGATTGGATCGCCCTACGAAGTACACTTCGCCACGCTTATGGCTCTGGACCTGAAGCCGCTTCTCTGGCCTCCGACTGGCCCGATCTATGATTTGGAGATTATTCCAGCCACAAGATTACTGTTTCCGGGCCTACCTTCTGCGCGTTTTTGTTCTCATCCTGCATTGATGATTTTACATATCAAATCCACCCAAAGAAGCGAGATGAGTGACCTTCGATTTCGGTGCTGATGGGGCCGAGTCTGGAAGCGAGCGAGCCAAACGAGAGACAGAAGCCATCAGCTGACAGTATCAATACAAGTCTGTCTAAGGAGACTGCGAGTTCTCTCCCGGAGCTGTGTCTGCTTCCATGCAGGTCCCCGGCTGGCTGACCACGCTCTCCATCCCAGCCCGCCCCTGTTGAGGTTCCTCGTTTGCCAAGAAAGGACATCCAAATCGATCAATATGGAAAGAGCAAATCGAGCTGGGCCACATCCGTAGGAACCCCAGAGTTTGACGTGAGAAATTGGGTGCGATTTCGGACAGGACAAGAAAAGAACCGGGATTTTGCAGAAGCAAGAAGTAGGGAGGAGGTGAAAAAAAAAAACTTTAAAAAAAAGTAATGGCCCTTCCACCTGTGCCATCGAAAATCGACTATTGGAGGAAAATTGGGAGGACGTTATCGCCCGCATTGGACCCTCACGATGCTGAGAGACATACGGAAAGTATTAATGTAACATCTGGTCCGCACCTGGATTGCGATTCTCGTTCGGCCTCACTAGCGATGTATGCCCAGCCTTTCTGCAAGGGTAAGATCATTTTCCACTCGGTGTCTTGGAGGCCTGAGTGTTTCCCTCGTACTTCGTAAAAACTCAACACGGAGTGATCGGCCGCACGTCTCACTCAATCGGCAGCTCCACATTCCAGTTCAACCCAATTGAGTGAATCTGCTGATCCTCTCATTTAAGTGGTGGTCTGTTTCGGTACCTCAATGGGAGAGAGATTCAGCTGCAGGGGACAATTGACCCTCTCCCGAGTCCCGTGGTTCTGCAGTAGCGGCACATCCGCACCGTTGCGAACAATGTAGATCCGGTCCTATTCTTAGGAATCATCGAGGTCTCTGTTTATTAATTTTTGCCCCCATCGTCTCCTTTCTTTTTCGACGGACCTGTGACGGAGGGCTTAGACAGTACGTTTAGGGGGGCGGGGGCGTAAAGTAATTGCATCGCCAATATATCCATCAATATCCATCGTTCTGCTCTACTACTCTAAAGATCCGGATATCTTCTTGGATATATAAATCAGCCGGTTCGTCCGCTTCCCCATCGGGATCAGGTCCAATTTTCCTCATCAGACATTCAATAACTGAAGCAACTTCTCTCTTGACATGCTTTAATAATCAGACGAAGATTTCAATATTGTTCCTTTTTCACCTCAGTTCTGGTCACTTCTTCCCGATCAACGACCTTTGGTTCATCCTTTCATCCCGATCACCATACCATGCTCACCCTCCGACGCATCGCCCTGACGGCCTTCGTCGCCGGGGCACTCGCCAACCCGCTCGCCAATCCTCTACCCACTGACATCTCCACTGGCGAAATCACCCCTTGCGCTACCGTCCGATGTACTAAAGACACCGAGTGCCAAGTCATCGACGGAAAAGCCAAGTGCGTCCCCATCAAGCTCGAAGAATGCGGCCCAGTCACCTGCGAGCGTGGCGAGGTGTGCTGCAATGACGGCTGCGGCATTTGCACCAAGCCCGGCGAGGGCTGCACGATGCAGCTCTGTCCCAAGACCGGTCCCAAGTGCGGTCCTAACCAGTGCTACGAGGGCGAGGAGTGCTGTAACGAAAGCTGTGGTATTTGCACCAAGCCCGGCGAGGGCTGCATCAAGATGTTCTGTCCCCCCGATCTCGAGCCCGTGACTTGCGGCCGCAACGTCTGCGCGGAGGGCGAGGTCTGCTGCAACGAGAGCTGCGGTATCTGCGCTAAACCAAACCAGCCCTGCACCATGCAATTCTGCTTTGAGGAACCCGAAGTCCCAGTTGAACCGGAGCCCGAGCCGGTCCAGTGTGGAAAGGTCACTTGCGCAAAGGGAGACGTCTGCTGCAATTCCAGCTGCGGCATCTGCATCAAGCCGGGCCAATCCTGCATCACGCTCTTCTGTGGGGACGAGCCCGAGGTCCCCCAGCTTCCAGAGGAGCCCGAAACACCTGAGGAACCTGTTCAATGCGGAAACACTACTTGCAAGAGTGGAGACGTCTGCTGCAATCCTAGCTGCGGTATCTGCACCCCTCCCGGCGGCTCATGCATCGAAATGTGGTGCGGCGATATCCCCGAGGAGCCTACAGAGCCCGAGGAACCGGAAGAGCCGGTTCAGTGTGGAAAGAACACCTGTGCTTCCGGCGAAGTGTGCTGCAATGAGAGCTGTGGCATCTGCACTCCTCCCGGAGGCTCGTGCATCGACATGTGGTGCGGCGATGTCCCCGAGGAGCCTGAGGAACCTGAGGAACCCGTCAAGTGCGGAAAGAAAATCTGCGACGCCGGCGAAGTGTGCTGCAATAACAGCTGCAGCATCTGCACCAAGCCTGGCGAGGGCTGCATCAAGATGTTCTGTCTCCCCGATCTCGAGCCCGTGACTTGCGGCCGCAACGTCTGCGCGGAGGGCGAGGTCTGCTGCAACGAGAGCTGCGGTATTTGCACTAAGCCTGGTGAGGGATGCATTAAGAAGCTCTGCTTGCCTCCCAAGGAGGATGAGCCCGAGCCCGAGCCCGAGCCCGAGATTCCGGAGGTGGATCAGGACGCTTCTCCATGCGGTGGTAATACTTGCGGAAAGGGATTGGTGTGCTGTAATGCTAGCTGTGGGAGGTGCGCGCCGCCTGATGTGGCGTGTCCGATGATTGCTTGTGATTAAACTTCTCTTCATCTTCTGTATTTACATATTTCTTTTTCTTCTTCTTTTTCCTTTCTTATTTTACGAAAAGGGTGTTCGTTTCATTGACAAGGGGAGAGGATTTTCTCGGCACAAGGGTCATGTTTGGGGAAAATTGCATTTGATTTAGATGTGAGGCACACGGGAAGGGAGGAGAAAGGGTTCAATACAAGAAGTGCTTCTCTTTGACTTTGCCCTGTTTCTACGAGGGTCTGTCGGAAAATAAAATATCGGGATCGTCTGATCTCCACAGCACAAGTTGATCCATGGATACAACAAAATTGGTATCCGTACTAGCTCTGTTACACTAGACAGGCACATCGAGTCTGACCGATGTTTGGTCAGGGATTGATGGTAGGATCGCTATCCGTGGTTGCTCAGAACGAGCAGTGAGTAGAGGAACCCATGAATCTGAAGTTAAAGCATTTCCTGTGAAGGTAGAAAGATGACAAAAAAAACAATCATTCCATGAGAGGCCAGTCAACAGATTGTCTTTCTGCACCATCCATTCAAGGTTCGAGGAAGCGAAACGAGGATAACATTTTGATTGAGCGTTGCAAAGGCCCGCTTAGTCATGATGTACCAAGGAAGGTACCTCCCCCCAGCAAGCCACTCATGCTCCAGCTGTTCCCAGGCGCAAGACCCACTAAAATTGCCATGAAACGGTTCCCTCAGCAACGCCAACAGGGATGCAAAGGGGCATTTTCCACACCCAAAAATACAACACGTCAACAAAAGTCAACGAGAAGAGACCAGGAATTTGACCGCTCCTGCCTGCAATGTGAATCCTTGACCAGCTCCATCGCTCCATCCGAGCTTCATCCAGCAAACTTCCTCGAAACAAAACAACTGCTCGAAAGGATCCAGGAGCAAAACAATGTTTTTCTTCTCCAATTGATCCTCTTTTTCCCACATCATTTCAGAAGAAACCTAAGAATCGCATCAACATCGAACCCTCTTGTTTTGTTCCTAAATCCAGAAGCAAATTGTTATTCCGTATCTCTCACCGCCAAACGCCCTCCATTCACGCAGCTGCAGACGAAGCCGAACAATAGCATAAACCAGGCGAATCCATCATGGCGCCTGGCCCTGGAGCGTCCTCGATCTCGGTCACTGTTCGTGTCCGTCCTTTCACAATTAGAGAAGCGGCTCAACTGTGAGAGACTTCCCCTCTCCCCCAGTGTCTCTTCGACACTCTGCTGCCTTGTCTTGGCAATGCTAACTAGAAATGCTCAAGAGCTCGGACAGATGATAGCACGGTATTCCTAGGTGACGGCTCACTGGCCGCTGCTCCGGCACCAAAACTGCACCAGAGAGGCCTCCGATCAGTAATCAAGGTCGTTGACGACCGGTGCCTGTGAGTAGCTAGCTCGCTGTCTTCCTCTCCTTTCCAGACTTGCTTCCTCTCGCCCCATTGACTGGCTTGGGGGAAGCACCTCGATTTGTTTACGTGCTAACCTCTGCAAGCGTGTTTGATCCTCCAGAAGACAACCCCGTCCAAAAGTTCTCCCGATCCGTCGTCCCCGCCGGCAAGAAGGTCAAGGACCAAGTCTTTGCCTTCGATCGCATCTTCGATGACAATGCCACCCAGACCGAAGTCTACGAGGGCACGACGAAGCAGCTCCTCGACAGCGTCCTCGATGGCTACAACGCCACGGTATTCGCCTACGGCGCCACTGGATGCGGCAAGACGCACACGATTACGGGAACTCCCCAACAGCCTGGCATCATCTTTCTGACGATGCAGGAACTCTTCGAGAAGATCCATGAGCGGAGCGACGACAAGGTCACCGAGCTGTCGTTGTCATACCTCGAGATATACAACGAGACCATCCGTGACTTGCTCGTGCCGGGCGGCAGCAAGCAGGGCTTGACCCTTCGAGAGGATCTGAACCACGCCGTCACCGTAGCGGGCCTGACGAGCCACCACCCCAAAGACGTGCAGGAGGTTATGGACATAATTGTCCGAGGTAACGAGTACCGCACAGTCTCCCCCACCGCAGCCAACGCCACATCCTCTCGATCCCATGCCGTACTGCAAATCAACATCGCCCAGCGCGACCGCAATGCCGACATTAGCGAGCCCCATACCATGGCCACCCTCAGCATCATCGATCTTGCGGGCTCTGAGCGCGCCAGTGCCACAAAGAATCGAGGCGAGCGCCTCATGGAGGGCGCCAACATCAACAAGTCCCTCCTTGCCCTCGGCAGCTGCATCAATGCGCTCTGCGACCCTAGGAAGCGCAACCATGTTCCCTACCGAAACAGCAAGCTAACTCGCCTTCTCAAATTCTCTCTCGGCGGAAACTGCAAGACCGTCATGATCGTGTGCGTCAGTCCCAGCAGTGCCCATTTCGACGAGACGCAAAACACCCTAAGGTATGCCAACCGCGCGAAGAACATCCAGACCAAGGTCACACGCAATGTCTTCAACGTCAACCGCCACGTCAAGGATTTCCTCGTCAAGATCGACGAGCAGATGGCTCTCATCAAAGAGCTCAAGGCCCAGCAAAAGGAGGCGGAATCCATCTTCTTCGCCAAGTTCCGCAAGCAGCACGAGAAGAAGGACGCGACTACCCGTGAGGGCGTCCAGAGGCTGAGGGCTGCGTACGACAACGCGCTGCAGCAGCGCCAGGAGAAGATTGCGAGCCTGAGACGGCTCAAGGCCTTCGAGAGGCGCATCAGCCTGCTGGAGGCGTGGTTGTCGTCTTTTGATGCCGTTTGCGAGTCGCGGGGCGCCTCGGAAGAGGACATGCCCGATTCGCTGCGAGCCATTCAGAAGACTGCCAACGGCATCCTGGCCGAGCTCCAGACCAGTCGACACCACTTGCACCAAAGACTCGAGAATTCAAACTGGGAGCGCGTCATCGACACGGCGCTGCAGCACAGCATCCGCCTTCTTCCCGAGGGTGAGACCGCCGACAACTCTTCGCAGATTGCCACCCTCCAGAGGGAAGCGGAGCTGCTCAGGACCACATTCTCTAAGGAGATGTACCGGGAGGTACTCGAGCAGGAAAAGGGTGCCGACAGGGGCACCATGGAGGTTCTGCTGACTGCGCAGCTGGAGATTATATCGTCGATGTCCGACACGCTCTCCATGAGCGAGGAGGACGCCGTGGCCCACGCCAAGAACATCATCCATAAACTACTTGAATCAGGCGTGGCCGCTGCGAACTACGTAGTAAGGCCCGACAGCGCGCCGCCCAAGATCGATGCATTCCCGCCCAGTAAGAGAGGTACGCCCAAGAAGAGGCGACCCGCGCGAGATGCGCCCCGCGACGTTCCCCAAGCCGTCTTCAATGCGCCGACTCCCATCGTCGTCGCTCCGCATCCTCTCTCCCCAATCAAGGGTTCGCCCAAGCGCCGCAAGGCCCCCGTCGCCGCTAGGAAGCCCCTCACCTTCACGCCCAAGAAGAAGTCTCCTTCCAAACGCACCGTGCGATGGCGAGATGACGACGGCGAGGATGGCCCGCTCGTCGAATTCCAGAAGACACCACAGCCATACGAGTCGACTCCCGAAGTTGACTCTCCCGCCCCAAGACATACTCCTCCGTCCCCGACCGTCTTTCATTCCCATTCCATCCAAACCATCCAGGAGATCAACTCTTCCGATTCGAGTCCTTCCCTCGAAAATCTCGAGCCAACCATCCAGCTCGGCAAGCTTAACAGGTTCCAAGCTGGGTTCCTCTCCAAGTCTGGTCGCAGCGCCCAACGGGACAGCAACTCCCCCGTCCTCGTCGCGCCCTCTCTCTCGCTCAACCTCGCCGCCGCATCATCATCACCGAACATGGAGGGCAGCCTCACAGCGCCGCTTAGATCGCTCGACGTGACGCGGTCCTCCAACATGTCTCCCCCGAGCGTTATTCCCGTGCGCCCCTCTAAGATCGCGAGCCCACCTATCGCCCGGCACTCGTTCGACGAAAACAACCCGCCCGAACAGAACGGCGGCGGCAACTCCTCCGGATCTGACAGCGAGTCTGCCTCTGATCTCGACGCCCGAAAGATCGCCTCGGCTATCTACTCGGCGAAGCGCCATTCCGCCTCGGCCCGTCGCATGTCCTCTCTGACTCTGCCTTCCGCCGCCGCGTCCTCCGCAGCCGCCACCAAACGCGGCATGGGCCCCGCCGAGCGCGCAAGCGGACATCGCCCTTCTCTCTCGCTGTCGTCGGTGCCGTCCTCGACGAACGGCATCTCGCGCCTTAGGAGGAACAGTGGTGAGAGGAGGAAGAGCCCGCCTATCAGCTGCTCGCCTCCCGAGGTTAAGTCTGTCACTCGCGCCTTCACAGCCGGCCAGGCTCGGAGGATGAACCTTGGTGGTAGTGTTCGGGTTGAATCCAGCCCGACTGCTCGAGAGGGCGCGTTGGAGGTGTCGAAGAATAGGCGCGTTACCATTGGTGGTGTGGCTGCGAGGGCGCCTCGACCTAGCCTTGCGTGGAGGTAGATGCGAAATGATACCCTTCTACCGCCGTTATGATGTTTGGAAGATGCATGTTGTGTAATGATTCTGTTGGTTTCTGATGATGAGAATGGGACTTTTAGTTGTTTTGCTTTCAGCGGCTCGGTGAGATTTGTCGTCGAGCTGAAGCTGCATTGATGAATATTTGAATGGAGGGATTCATTACTGACCGAACCCCATTGCACTTGATGCAAAACTTTGGCGTCTAGGTTTTTTGTTTTCCTTGGGTGTTTCATTTCATTTTTGTCTCTGGCATGGAACAAGATTGAAGTTATTCTTTTCTTTGTTTTGGGGATTGTTTAGAGTATTCATTATGGTGGGACTTGTACTAATAATTCAATTTGCGTTATTCATTTGATATCAATGCTTGGTTCGTCTTGGCTCGTGAACTTCATTGGCAATGTCTTGATATCGCTGTTGTATCTTACATGGCAAATCTTCATGTCGTTCACTAATAGTATACATAAATCCTGAGTCCCTTTGGACTTCCTTGGTTCTCAGTTCGTTGCAGCTTGCAGTGTGCCAAACCCTTTGGCATGCCTGCTTTCTATATCCCAGCTGGCCAACAAGGCCAAGAAAGAAAGAAAAGAAGAATGATTCAACCTCAAACGAAGTCAAGTGTATGTCCCGTCCTCCCAAAACACAATAAAGATCCCATATAAAAACACCTTAGAAAAAACACCTAGCCTCGTCCGATCTGAGACTCCGCTCAAAGCAATACGACTAACAAACCTCCATCAGCTACGCATGGTTCTCGCCCCCATCATGTCCATCCATAAGAACTCCATGCCTCATCCTAAACCCCCGCACAAGCACCGACCCAACCTGCTCCCAACCCGCCTGCGCATCCCCATCCACGACGACCGGTGTAACGGCGAGCTCCCCACCGGGGGGTAAGCTCGCGGTCCAAGGCGATGGCCGGATGTCCATCTCGGTGCCGTCGGCGATAATGCGCTCGAGGTCGCGTATGTACAGGAGCATGCGCTCGCGCTCGCGCTCGACTTCTTGAAGATAGCCGCGGCGTTCGGTCCTGCCGGAGACGCGGTCTGTGACGAAGCATTCTACGCGGGCGGTGGTGCAAGCTGAGCAGCCTTCGGGGAGGGCGTCGCATTTTATTTTGCGGACCTGTTTTGCAACGGGGTTAGCTTTTGGTCAATCGCGCTTGGTCGGAAGAGGAAGAATAAAATGGGAAAAGGGAAAGGCGGCGGCAATTGACGTACTTTGCACCGGTCGCAAGCTTGCCCTGTCCTGGTGTATGTTTGTTGCCGTGTCTTGATGGCGTGGGAGAATTCGGCCGGGGCGTTAGCCGCCCTGCGACCTCGGGGTTTCGTAGAAGGTGACTGCAATAGCGTCGGGTGTTGTTGCGATGCTTGTTGCGCTTGCTGTTGTTGTACGATTTGTATTTGTTCCTCGTCCAGTCGATGCCGTTTCTGTCTATCAAGCTCGAGATTAAGATCTGGATAGCTCGACATCTCTCTCGGAAGTTGCGCCGCCTGCTGCTGCTGAACCTCGGCTTCCCGCCCTCCGCCCCCTTCCTCTTCGGCTCTTCGCGCGTCGGCCGCGACGGCCATTAACAGCGCGGGGTCGTGCTGCTCGTAGCTCGTCTCGTCGCGTCGGCGCTTCTCCCCTACGTGGACTTGATGCGTCGTTGCTGGGGTGGACTCGGGCGGTCGCGAGGGCTCGGGGCTGATTGTTGTCGTTGCGGCGGCGGCTGTCATCATGTCGATAGTAGCGTCACTTGTTGGGGGTGGTGGGTAGCTTGAGGATGGGCCGTCTTGGGCCGGTTCGTGGTCTGTTGACATTTGGGGATAGATGTAAGAGCTTGTGAATGCGGGTGTGGATATTGCGGGTTGGACGGAGGATCCCGTGTGTGATGGAGAGCTTTGGGGGTTCAGTGGGAACGGGTGATGGAGGTACGACGCATGAGGTATGAGGTACCTGGATTGAGCAATCATTGATAATTGATGATGTTGAAAGTGGGAAGGGTCAATGAACTGGGCTGATCTGATTGACTGATTGGCAGGTACCGAGATGTGGGTACGAGAGTACATCACTGCGGGTTGCGGGTTAGCTCGGGGAGCTGGAAGGTGGGACTCTGGAAGGAAGCTGCCAATGCGTCTGTTTGAGAACCCACACTGTGCAACGTCAGTGGGCAGAAGTGTACCATGACCATGCACAGATCTTGACGGCGACCTTCGTGTTGCTGGCAAGGAGCTGTCAAGACTTGAATAACAATGCCTATGTATGCATGTACATTTCGCATTCAATTTTTTTTCTCAAATTTAAAAGCTCCTCTTTCCTTCTTCTAAGTTTGTGTTTGCTACTCCCGCTTGTCCTCCACTCTACTCGCCCTGTTTGTTCGGCGTGACTCGGGTACTCTCTCCGTTGAAAGATATGGTGGTATGGTGCGGAGGGTGCCGTCCTCGAGCTGGTGGATGGACGTATTCCAACGCCAGTTGAGGACTTACGGGCCATAGATATGAAGCGATTCCATAAGGGAGATCAGCGAACCTCACAGCTCCTCCAAATGGCAAATTCCGATGGGGTCGGGAATTAGGTGAGCATGCTAGGGTAAAGTGCGCGATAGACATGCAGCGACTCGAGAAGTGTTCTAGCACTCCGTAGTTACGGAAAGAGTCTTGTCGCCTCATGATCTAGTGCGCCCCATCGTCTGGACGGTTCTCCGATAAAGCCGTCAACTCAGACAAGACCTCATCCGCAGACGCAAAACCCCCCGTCCAGCACTTCCAGATAACATCGCCCGCCAAAACATCATCGACGACCGGAAACACGCACGCGGCGAAGCGCTCATCCACCTCGTCGCTCTCAACATCGTGAAACGGCTCAGTGCTCGTGGAGATGTAATAAATCGTCGAGCCGAGCCCGAACAAGTCACCGACCGGGGAGGGTTTCCGACCGCGACGCCACGCGATGTCGGACGGCGCGTAGCGAATTCCGGGGCAGACTGAGGGCCGCGATCCATCGACGGACGACCCTCCAAAGTCGGAAATCTTGAGATTGAGCTTCTCATCGAGTAAGAACTTGTGTGGGCCTACGTCGTAGTGTCCCACGCCCACGCCATGCACGAGCTGCAGACCTTCCGCGGCTTCCCTAGCCCAGCGGAGGCGCTGCGCCGTCGACACATCGTCAGGATGCGCCCCAATGTAGTCCCTCAGTGTCCCATTCGCCATAAATTCCATGGTTAGAGCGTGTTCCGCCTCGTCCCAGGAGATGATTGGAACGAGGCGCGGGTGAGGCCCGATGCGCTAGTAGATTTGAGCTTCAATTGTAAGCTCGGTAGCGGTGTCGTGGTGGTGGGATTGAAGGGGGGGTTTGATAATGTTACCGTCGGCAAGACGCTCGACGAAGGAAGTCGCGCCCACGGCCACTACCTCTACGCCTCTTGCCTCGATGATGAAGTCGTAAGTCATTGGATTTGTGTCTGTGTTTGGGGATGGAGACTTAGTAGGTGGCTCCGTGACTTGGAGGGAGGATTGAACCTCCATTTCGATGTAGATGAGGCGCAAGAAATGAGAAAAGTGTAAGGGTTTATAACTAATCTAAGGCTGATAGAGCTTGCAACAGGCAATATGCAATGAAAGAACAGAACAATTCGAAAGTCGGTAGGCAGCGACTCTCCCTCGGCGCCTAGGAAAGTCGTTGGCGGGAAAGGCGTAAAAACTCGGCCCCGCAGCTAGGCTACCATCATCCCATTAGGGCTCACTGCATCACCAAAAGGGGGAAGAAGACCAACCTGTCGATGAGAGGGGTTCAATCTGTAGTTCTTAAGCAAGGTATTACTTGGTCAGGTAGTAGAACAGAGTTGATATCGAGAAATAGGTTGTTGTTTGGTTGGCAGGCAACGAAATTACAGCTAGACTCGAGGATCATCGAGGACCTTATATAGATGAAGACGACTGAAAGAGCAGGTCCTGGACCGTTGGATTTCTTACGTCTCCAGGCAGCAAGACGTTGGTCGCCCGGATCTCGTGGATGATCTCATGAACTGCCAAGCATGAGGCTGGCCGCGCTCCAGGCCGAGGGCATCACACAGCCGCGACCAACAGCGTACACTTTGGACTGGCATGTTCAGTTGGCCGGGTTTGTGAGAAGTTTACACGTACTACGGCATCACGGACGGAGGCGATGCCTTCCACCGGGCACCCTGTGATCCAAGAGCCAACAAGCAACAAGGCACACTCGCCTAGACTCACAGCTCACCAACTCTCCTCCTTCTCATCACTTTTTCCAGATCACTTCACCTCTGACCAGGCACGAGGTAGTTGCTTAACTGCTCAGCAGGACAGGGCGCCTTGACCCGTGAGAAATAGCGAATTTGTCGAGGAAGGGGTGGGTAAAGACGAGCACGCGTCGGAGTGGAATGAGACGACGCGGTCATGGTGATGAGAGAGAACCTACCTTTGGCACGTTTTCACGTGACAAAATTGTGAGAAGACCAACCCCACCAAATTTCATTGCACGAAGCGGGGGCGGGGTAGCTCTGAGCAGGGCAGGCATGAGCGGCCCGACTCCTGGCCAGACGCATCTCGATACCAAAGAGGTGAGAAGATGGGAGGAGAGGATGGGTATCGTTTGGAGAGGGTATATCGGGTCAGTGTAGGTAGAATAATACAATTATTTCGAAAATACATCGCAGCAAAGAGTGCAATTGGGCCTCACATGGCAGTAAACCTGTTCTGTTCCAATGAATATTCCCCTCCCTCACCTTCGCCTCCTCTAAAGAAAAATTGTTCACCTCATCAACAACTCAAATCTCCCTTTCCCGCCAGGATCTTGCCCTTACTGCAAAGCACGCGCGCAATACTTATTCCAACTTGACAACCCGCCAGATCCGAAGAACGTAGTAAGGAGATAGAGACGTGCCTAACCATGGACTCTCTCACTCTCGAACATCTCCCCGCAGAGTGCACCGTCCACATAGCGCTCTTCAAGAGCGTGAAGAACGCACCTTTTCTTCACTCCCGATTACTAGCCCGCAATGCCGACTTTGAATATGCCTTTATAGATGCTTCAATAGTGAGTGAGAACCCTCTCACCACAATTCCCTCCCGATCTGGCTGCGACATCACCCAGCACACTCTATGAAGTCAGCTAAACTCGAACCTCATGAAATAGGTCGTCTCGAGACGGCAACTCCTCGCAGCTGCCTACAAATCCATCAACGCCCTCCTTAACGACTCCCTCCTCACACCAAACGTCCACTCCGAGATAGTGGTCAACCTCAATCCCTCGACCAACGTACGTTTTTCTCTCATCCAACAGTCGCCCGCACTAAGCGGGCAAGCAGCCCCGTCCATATGCCTAACATATCCTAGATTTCCGAAGCCTATCGCCGCTTCGGCCTCAACCCCCCAACCCAAAACGTCCTCGTCCTCAAAATCACCCACCCAAAGACCGACCCCCCTCTCTCAGCCGACCAAATCTGGACTCACCTCTCCACCCACATCGAGGGCGAAGCCCTGCCCCCGACGGACGAGAACATCGCCGGTTTGACGGACTGGCCCAAGGTGAGGAAGTATTACAAGCTCAATGGGATAAATTGGCTGGATAAGATGGGTGAGGCCGAGAAGAAGGCGGAGGCGGAGGCGTTGGTGTTGGGGAGCATGGCACTGCGAGGGGTGTAGAAATTCAATGTCAATGTATGGGTAAAAGGTATCTGGTCAATATAGAAAGTAAAAATTATCAACATTCTATGGATGCTACTAGTATATCCCATCCTATCCCTTCGTAAAATTTCATCACCGCTGTCTAGATACGCAGCGCACGCTAAAACTCCCAAGAAAAATAAGACGAAAAAGGAAAAATCTATCCCCGTCCAAAAACACCCTTAACCCTCCTCACAAGCTCGCCCCACATGGCATCCCTCCCAACCTTGGTCCTCTGCACAGCATCGCGGTTCTCATAAGCCCGCCTCAGCAGATACTTCATGCACTCCCCCGTCGTTCCCCAAACAAGATACTTGTATGCCTGCACGCCCGTCCTCTCCGGCACGGGAGCAGCTCCTTCTTTCTTGCCCGCCGCGGGGAGCAGCTCGCAGCTGACCTCATCCGCCATACCCATCAACTGCGCGAACGCAATCTCCGTCTTGGCCTCCCCGCGCTCGCAGATCTCGCGGGCTTTCAGGACGGACTCGGCGTTGTGGGACGCGAGGATGAGGCTCGCTGCGGGGAATTCGCCCGAGCCGGAGAGGGTTTCGTTCCACCGTCTCGTCAAGACACCTTCGGCGATGCCGTCGTAGCAGGCGTCGGTGTTTTCCTTGGTGTCGTGGATCAGGTGCCTGGGGTCCGATCCGAGATAGGCGCCGCGGACGAGCTTGACGCCCAGCGTGAAGGACTCTTCTTGCGCCTTCTGGAGATGTCCCGCGAGGGTCGTCGGGCAGGACTTGAGGTAGGCCTGGTACGTTCCGTAGATGGAGGCGTGGCCTGGCTTAGTGTTGTACTTTCGCATGTACGAGAGCGTCCAGTCGTCGATTCCAGGCTGGATGGCGGCCTGCTCGGCGTCGAAGAGGAGACGGACGCTACGCGACACGGCACGAGAGCAGATGGCATCGATGGCGCTAGCGAGCTCCGGTGGGGGTGCTTCCCTCGCGGTGAGACTAGCCATTGCTAATCGACCAGCGCCGGTAAACCTATTGTTGGTTGTTAGCTTTTCTGTTTCTTGTCTCATCCTTTTTTCCCTCTCTTCTCTTTTCTTTTTTATTAAAAAGGAATACACTTACTTTAGCGACACGAAATCACCGGGCTCAGCCAAGTCCACAGTCTCAAGCGTTCCTTCGGCCCATGGAGTGACCTCGTTCCTGACGCACTCCTCGACATCAAGCCCCTTAACAGAGGATAGGCCCTTGAGCTGGGCCTCAGTGAGCACAATCTCGCGAGCATACCCAAGGATGACCCCGCGGAACCCGAGACTCTTGAGGCTAGAGATGGTCCTCTCGACCTCGCCGTGGGATACGCCCGCGCAAAACTGGGCGTAGAACGTCTTCTTGATGAAGAGCCGAAGCAACGGGTTCTTATCGGGGTTAAGTATGGGGTTGGTAGAGGAAGCGAGGAGAGACATGATGGAGAGGGATGGTGGCAGGAGAAGCCGGGAGGAGGAAATGGTGGAGATGACGAGAGAGCGCAGCACCATCTTCAACGGGAGGACCGCAAGGGGAGGCGGGGAGGTCTCATGGCCACGCGGAGGCCCGCTCCCGCCGTTGGAATGATGGGTTTCGGTCTCGGCCATTTTTGCGTGGTAGGTGCCGACGCTGGGTGTCACTGGTTGCGAGCGGACGAAGGACTGCTGGTGTTTCCTCGCCGGGATGGAGGATAGACACCGAGAGGCCAATGGCGCTGGGGAGGAGTAAGTAAGGAAAACAGAGACTTGGTGGCCATTAGTCCGCCATGGTTGGAATCGAAGTCGCCCGGTGTGGACAAGGCGATGCGGCTGGAGAGACATTGGATCGTGTCAGATCAGTTGCAACAAGACGGAAGGGTACTACGTCAAGGATATTGTGTTGAGAATTAAAATGCTATGGAAAGAAGCCACAGAAGCAGGAAATAGGAAAGCACAAAGAAAAAAGTATAATCTAAATCTAAGAGGTCTAGAGGAGGCGAGAAGAGGGTTGATATGGGAGGCAAGGCTTGTAACACAGGGTACAATAATACAAGACAAATACAATCTCGCCATACCTAAGGAGGGTCCAGGTCCAGTTCGACCGGGCTATCTTTATCTACGATTTTGTTAAGGCGAAAGCCACTCTGCGAATGCGGAGCTGCAATTGTGTGAGCCGGCTTGCATCTGATGGCCAAAGCCGATTCGAGACGGATGCGTGATGATAAGGTTGAAGGCTTTCACTGCGTCACAGGTACCCGATCTGCGTCCCATTCGTTGCTGATTTGATAGGAGACCCGGCAGGTGGCGGCTGCTTTAGCGTATCGTGGCGCATATGCCGAGTCTAGCCGCCGCCATCAGCGATTCAACCACGAGAACCCGAAACCCCGCGATGTGGACCGGGTCAGGAACACCGCCGAGCAAAGGAACGGGGAGAAGGGGGAATTGGCGAATCAAACACGAAATAGTTCCATCTTACAATTTCCATACTGCCGCTAGTGTAGTGAGTAGTGTACAATGCCCTTAAGTGCCTTAGCCTAGGCGAGGAAATCGCCGGTTGATTCCAATACAGCCGGGGTGGAGAGAGCAACCTGCCCCATCCGTCATCGGACTAATTGCGTCTCGTGGCCCGAGAAGAATTAAGAAAATGTGATCATAAAAAAACCTTTGGAGCGGTGTGGATGGGCTATCGGCGGCAAATGCGTCTGAGGAACACAAACTGCAACTTGCGCTGCGAGTTGAGTTGACGGATGCTGTCGTGGGGGGACGACCCCTCCCCTCACCCACTCCTATCCGTCCTCGCTGGGCAGGGCAGGAATACCCGGTGAGTGGACGACTCTGGGAATAAAGGTTGCGCATCATGCAGATGAGCTGAGAGCACATGCAATTTCCTGCGGTATTTCCATCCATCCATCCATGCCCCCGCTTCACAAGCCTCACGTCTTCTCGGATGTCGGGCTGGTTCCAGACCTCCCCAAACGCCGCCTCACAAAGTCGACATACCCGATCGACTGCCCCCGCGCCAGAGCCAGTGCATCCTGCAGCCCGCCGAAGACCAATCCGAATGCAAGTGCTTGTTTCGTGGTCCTCGCGGCCGTCGTCAACGGGAATCGATCTGGACCCAGCCGAAGTCAGTGATCGAACCCGTAAACATGCATGAAAGGATCAAACATTTCGAAAAATATGACCGGCTTCGGGGCAGAGCAACTTACTCCATAGACTGAAGCCCCCCGACACAGTGAGACTGGCGATAACGGTACTAAGCAAATCAGACTTCCCCCGATACCTGTCCACGGTATGTTCCAGCCAAATCATGGAAACGGCCCAGAAGCTCAGCTTGCCCCCCATCTTGAACCCTTCCTTCAGACCGCCGTACGCCGCGTGGTAGTTCTTGCTCCGGTGGTAAAAGTACCAGTCCGTCGTCGTCGTCGGCATCTTGTGCGCGTGCTCGGCGCGGAATCGCAGCTGCGCTATCTTGCCTCCGTGCGCAGCGCCGAGGGCCATGCCGATGCTGAAGGAGCCCAGCGCCGTGAGGGCCAGCCTGGAGGGTGTGCTCATTGAGAGTCGGGGGTATTCGTGAGGGCTCCATCTCCGTAGGTCTTCGGCGGTAATCTCTTCTGAGGTCGGGGGACTTGATGGGGTTTTTATCGCTGCCATTTTTTCGACATGTCGAGAGCCGGGTGGCTCTTTGTGGTGTTGTGTTGGGCTGGATTAAGATGCTTCAATTTTTTTTTTCCCTTTCTTCTTTCTGTAGCTTGCAGCTTGACCAACCATGCATAAGGCTAAGCTGGGGATCACCAGTTGAGCCTGGCCTTGGCTCAGTGGACTCCAGTGAACGCGAGGTCACCTGATTTCGTAACTCAATGGACCCATGAGCCCCTCCCCCACTAATCTTTCATCCCAAAACGCATCATCATGCAAGCTCACTCAGGATTGATTTCTTATCTTTAACAAAACTCCCATTTGACTCTACCCTGTAAGAGTTGAATCATATTCAATAATCAAGGTATTATCCCTTTATTTCTACTAGCCTGTCTCCCTGCACTAACTCAGAGCCTGCAGATGGATGGAACACATCTCTCCCTGCGCCTCAAGCACGGCGTGCACACCATCTTCCTCTTCGTTGACTCCCTGAAACCCTTCTCGGACATCAACTCCAAGCTCCTCGACGTCCTCCGCGAGCGCTACCCCCAAGGCACCCTCACGACATCACAAGGTCCCACTCCCATCCCCTCAAGCGACGCCACGACGAAGGTATACTACGCGCGCCTCAACAACCCCGTTGACCCCGCCGACGGCTGGAAGGCTCTCGATATTTCGGACAGAGACACGCCCGTCAAGAAGGGAATCACCGATAATACAGTTTTGGCTTTTGCGATATACGAGGACGGAAGGGAGCCCGATGAGGTGGAGTTTCTGGTGGATTGGCCGACGTTGGACGATTATGATGAGGAGACGGGGGCGAATGGCGATGCCTAGACTGGAATGATGAATTAATGTTTTAATGACCAAGGGCTATACATGACTGCAAAGGAGTAATGGAGCATTTTTCACATTTGATCCTTTTCGTTAACATCTCCCGTGGGCGAGCGGGCTTCTCTTCTGCAATTGATCTCTAGAATTGACATTGAGATCCATGATCTCATCATTCGATCAACACATCAGCCCCTAGCGCAGTGCTGGACCAACCAACCGCCAGGCAGAATTGATCGAGCCAACACATTGAACGTTCGGAGATTGAAGCAGTACGACTAACCAACCGCTGTAATCTTAGGGTCTCAGAATTGCTCAGTGCTACATTGCCCACTGCAATCCCCTGCATTTGTATCCCCACACCGAGTGACACCACTAATAAGCCACTGGAAGCAACCCCCGAGCAAGTCAACATTGAACACTGAACTCTGAGCTGAGACCCCAATATTAATTTCGATCGCATGAGCATGTCGACTGGAATGTTCAATGTTCCTTCCCGTCGGACTTGCCGTTGATTCGATGTTTATTTTGACCCTAGCCAGGGTCGGTAACCTTGATTTTTCAACCCCTGAAGTCTCTTCGTTACATCACCGCTCTCCGTCTCACTCAATTTCCAACTCTTTTTTTTTTTTTTCTTCATTGATTTATTTTTTTACTAATTTTTTTGGGGTTCCTCATCGTGGTTTCAGGGTCTCCCAGACCTCAACCTCTGTACACTACATTCCTTCTTCTCACCTCTCTCCCTCCCCTTCCACCCATCACTTACTCCCCGGCTTCACCACATGCCGCTATTATAGATGTTGATCGCGGCCGTCCTCCGCCATGGCCTTCGCCTGCTCTTCCCCGTCCTCCTCCCCATCGCAATAGCCTCCACCATCTGGCTCTACCTCTACCCCATCTTCCAAGGATGCGCATTCCCGCTCCCAGCGCCGCACTCCGCCCGCTCGGCATTCCTCGACACCGCCAACCGCCATGTCGCCCTCGACGCTAACCTCGCGCAGCGCCGCGCCCCCTTCCGGCTCCTCACGCTCGGCGACCCGCAGCTCGAGGGGGACACCTCCATCCCGAACGTGTATCTCGGTGTGATGCCGCACTTTAAGAAGCTGATCAACCATGTCACTTTCAAGACGAAGCACTATTCGCTCCGCCAGCGCGTGCGCCAGATTATGCATTCGCTCGTCGACGTGTACTTTGAGGATATCCCCAACGAGCTCGAGTCCTTGAGGAAACGTATCGACCATTTCGGGAACGATTTTTACCTCGCCCACATCTACCGCACGCTGGATTGGTGGACCATCCCCACGCATACGACCGTGCTGGGCGACCTGCTCGGCAGCCAATGGATCGACGACGACGAGTTCGAGCGTCGCGGGAACCGCTTCTGGAACCGCGTGTTTGCGGGCACGCAGCGTGTCTCGGATGATCTTGCGCAGTATCCCGCCGACGAGTACGACATTGCCGGCTACCTCGGCGACTTCGAGCCCTCCACCACGGGCACGGGCAACGACAGTAGCAGCACCTCGCAGGGCCTAGGGGATCCGACGGAATGGCGCCGTCGACTCATCAACGTCGCGGGGAATCACGACATCGGCTACGCCGGCGACCTCACCGAGGAACGCCTCGCCCGCTTCGAACGCGTCTTCGGCAAGGCAAACTACGAACTCCGCTTCGAGCTCCCCGTTACGGATCCGGCTCTCGCCGCCTCCCTCTTCGACGAGGAGACGAACGTCGATTCCGACCGCTTAATCCCCGAGCTGCGCATCGTCGTGCTCAACGACATGAACCTCGACACACCAGCCATCAGCGTGGCCCTCCAGGACGCAACCTATAAGTTCATCAACGACGTCATCAACACGGCGTCGGCCGTTGAGTTCGTGGGCCACTTCACCTTGATCCTCACTCATATCCCGCTATATAAACCTGCCGGCGTCTGCGTGGACTCCCCCTTCTTCGACTTCCACTCAGAAGCTGAAGGCGGCGGCGTCAAGGAGCAGAACCTCCTCTCCGGCCCCGCTAGCAAGGGCATCCTCGAGGGCATGCTCGGCCTCAGCGGGAACGTCCTAGCGGCAGGCGGCGGAATGGGGAGGCGCGGGCTCGTGCTCAACGGCCACGATCACTCCGGCTGCGATACATATCACTTCATCAATCAGACGAACGGCACGACGTCCTCCGAGAGGTCCTGGGAGGCGATGAGGTGGGACGACGCAGAGACCCGCGGCGTGCCCGGGAAGGCGGGACATCCTGGTGTCAGGGAGATTACCGTAAGGAGCATGATGGGCGACCATCACGGCAATGCCGGCCTTTTGAGTATGTGGTTCGACGAGGAGGACTGGACGTGGAAGTACGAGTATGTCGAGTGTAGGCTAGGCACGCCGCTTGCGTGGTGGCTTGTGCATATTTTGGATCTTGTAGTCGTTGTGGGGATTGTTTTGCGCTTGGGGCTTGCTGTGACGGGGTTGAGTTTGGAGGAGGAGGAGAGGAGCGACCGGTCTGCTGGTCGGACGCAGAGGAAGAAGTTGTAGATAGAAGCTGGTATTTGGGGGATACGCTGTACGCATACACGCTAGCATTTCTTAACTATGTTTATATCACTCTGTTCTTGTTCGCTCTTCTGCTAGGCTTGTGATTTCGAGCAGGTCATGGCCGGGACTACTCCTTTATGGACCCCTTCATCCCATAGCACGAAACTAGGAGGTTGTGTTTCGGAGGCTATCATGTCGCACTATGCACGAGTGGATAGGTACACCAAGGGATGCAAGCAAGTCCTCAGCTATCAGCGAGGCGATAACACATTTAATACACACATCATGTCGTCAAACTCCAATCTTTTTAAATCTAGAGTTATATTGGTACAATATTAGTACAGAAATATACGTTTCTCTATGCCAGATGTTTTTCAACCTCCGATCTTCCAAAATCTTTCCGCACGCCCCTTTTGAACCAGAAACAAGAAAAGAGGACAGACATGCAATATGTAGGAGAAGAGAGGAACGAAAAAGAAAAAGAAAAAGGAAGAAACACCCCATTGTGATGCCAGATCGCCTAATGTCGACAGTTCGTAACATCCCAACCCGTATATATCCACTCACACACTCCCTCGTCAAACCTCGCTTTTTTAATCCTTCTTAGGGGGCGGGGGCGCCTCGCCATCCTTCTTATCGACAAACATAGTCGAGAAAGATCCCATCATACTATTCATCATCTCCTGCTGCTGCTGCTCCATCAACGCCTGCTGCTCCTTCAAATACCTCTCCCCATTCTCCCGGATATCCTTCTCCAGCGCCTCAACATACCGCTGGCCCCTCTCGCGCGCGATATCCTGGATCATCTTGCCCTTGGCGAACGCCTCGCTGGGGTTCGGCTCGCCGTCGGGCGACACCATCATGCTCATGTTGGAGGACTTGAGGCCGAGCATGTTGCCGAAGAAGCCGACGCCCGAGGAGGCGCGGCTGGCCTTTTGGCTCTTGACCTGCTTCTGGAACTCGGCGCGGGCGATGGCCTCGCGGCGGGCGAATTCCGTGGGGATGTGCTGGCCCTCGAAGGACTTGAGGACCTTGCGCACGTCGCCGTATTGCATCGTGTGGATGTACTCGAGGAAGGGGATCAGAGAGACGAGGTCGGAGTTGTGGGCGTCGCCGGTCCACTTGGGGAGGATGATGGCGTTTTCGGGCTGGGTGCTGACGTGGGCGGGATTGGTGTCGAGGATGATGACCTTGGAAAGGTCACGGTTCAGGTAGGAGAGATCCTGGGGGAAAGGGTGAAGGTTAGCAGGGAGTTACTAATTGAGAATGTATGGGAAGTGCTTGCCTTGACGAATTCGCCATCCTTATACTTGGTCGCTTCACGGAACAGAGGGAACATGATCATCTGGAAAGGGTCGAGCTTCTGAATAACCGGAAGAGCAATCGCAGAAGGCACGCTAGTAAACAGGACCAGCTCATAGTACTGGCTCAAATACCGCAAAAAGTAGTCAACGCCAGGCCTCTTCGCCACCCGCCAGCCATGCTCACGAGACCACTCGCTATGAACGAGCATATCCTCCAAGCTAATGCACAGAGTATAAGGCTTCTCGAGCATGGGGTCGACCTTGGGCAGGAGGGTCTCGAAGGCAGGCTCGCTGAAATACGTCACGACGGTGTTGGACCGCGTCTTGGCCCGCTTCCACCAGGCCGCCGGGTTCCATCCGTTGGGCGCATCGGGGAACCTCGCCACCTCGTCCTCTTCCCAGTCGCGGCCGAGGTAGGCTACGCCGCCCACCATGCCGATGAGCGCTGAGATGAAGGACCATTTGGCGAAGCTTTGTCGTTTCCTGTCGGAGGACGAGATGTAGGCTGACTCGGGGAGTTCACGACGGCCGCCCTCGCCAGGTGCGGCGGTGAGCGCGGACCGAGTGGCTCCGGCGGTTTCGTATTCGAGGGTAGATGGGATACCCTGGGTAAGGTCGGGAAGACGGAAGGCAGGCTTGCCCTCGGCATCAGTTTGATTGAAATCAATCTCGGGCTTCTCCGCCGCTTGCGAATCCGTAGCTTCGGGTTTCGAAGTTTCTGAGGGGCTTGGAGATTCTGGATTCTCTGATTTGGATGAATTGGACTCGGCGGGACTCGAGCTCCGTGGAGGATCATTGTTCGCCAACGTCCGCGTCCACGTAAAAGTTCGCGACCTCGCGGCGTAGACGGCGAGGACTGGCGACACTCGAGCCGGTCGGCTCGAACGAACGAGCCTTAGCGCTACTCTTGAAAGCATGGTGATGTGAAATGGGGGTTCACCAACTAGAATTCAGGAGGTGAGGGCGGATAATTCTTTTTCGCTCGATCAAGAGCTGGGCCAGAAAATCGGTAATTATAATGGCATGACGAACTTTTCTTAGGGATTCCAAAGCTCTTTCCAAATTTTAGAGCCGAGCTTTAACCGGCGCCAGTCCAGACTCGGACTTGGTCAGGGTACAATGTACATTACGTCACAAGCGCAAGAGCGCAAAACAGCGCAGTACCTCATACTTATCAAGAATCACAATGGGAGGCAAAAAAGTAACAATGAAGACAGTTCAATTGTCATATTTATCAAGCGAGTTGCATTTTGTCCTGCAGGACGCAGGCAAGTTCATGATTGAGTGGTGTTGGTCGTAAGCGAAACTAGTAAAGCTAAACTAGGAGCGAACCCATTAAACACAAAAAAGTAGCCGTTCAAGAGAGGATATCGATATCCCAAATCCCTGGTCCCAAGAAAAAATCAAAGCAAAAAAAGTACCAAGCAATTCGGTCCCATATACGCCTTATTCCCTTAATCCCACTTAGGCTGCTGCAATTGCATTGACAAGTGAGAGTTGATCAAAGCCGATAATATCGGCAACACGGTTGTTAGAGGGTTGGAGGTCTTCCTCATCCAAACTATCAGTCCATCCCCTCTCGGGGCCCCAAGTTAGGGCATAGCGCGGGGGCACCGACTCCAGCAGCCCCCGCATCATGGCGCCAGACTTCTTCACACTTTTCCAGGCGTCAAACTCGATAACCTCGACGGACGGCATGTCCCTGAGGATATCCAGCAACAGCGAACGTGAAAATTCTTCGTAGAAACCGTCGGCGCGACGGAACCCGTTGAAGATGTTGTCGCTGGGGTCGCACTCGACGAAAACTTTGAGTTTCCGCGCTTGAATGCAGTGGCGGAGGCCGAGGGCCTCGTTGACGACCCACCCGCGGGGTGGCCTATTCCAGCCAGGTCCGAGCCGAAGCTCAAGAGTCGTGATGGACGCGCGCTGGGCCGGGGAGAGCCTGGCGAGCAGCGGTTTCTTGGTCTTGAAGAAGCGGCCAGGGTGGGTCGGGAAGACGCGAAAAGTGGCGCTGCCGTAGAAGAAGGCCGACGCCTCGTAGTAGACCTGGTGGCAGGTCCTGAATAGAGCCATCTTTCGATGGATTCGTTTGTAATTGTCCGGGTCGAGGTCAATGACGTCTCCGGCGGTGTCGGCGAAGTGGTAGCCGTAGACGCGGAGACGTAGCTCGGCGGGGAGGTCGAGGAACCTGAACGGCACCGGCTTCTTCTGTCGCGTCTTCGGGGCGGGGGCGAAGTCGGATTCGTCCTCCGAAGGGTACGCGGACGGGTAGGCCGAGCTGAGCGGAGTAGGGTAGGCCGAACTGAGGGGGGTGGAATAGGTCGATGCGACCGGGGTCGGCTGACCCCTCGACGCCTTGGATCGTCTGGCCATGGCGTACGAATTCACACACAATCGCCAGCAGTTCTTCTTGGTGGATTGTTTTGGTCGATTGGAAAGTTTGATGATGCGCGCTGTTTTTGAGGTTATGCGGCAATCGCTATTGAGCAGATTCAACACACGTGGTGGAATTGGGGCTTGCAGATGAGGAGCAATATCTCGTTGGACGAGTCAGATACCAGAGGGTGGTCCATTGTTAATTGTCTGTAATGGGGGAGTCCACCCTCTAGAATGCAGCATGCGTTGCGGCCATCTTGATCGCGATTTGTGTTGATGGAAGCAAAGATGAATTGGGAGAAAAGGGGGGGAAGAGCCAGCGGCGAGTGATGACGATATGTATGGGAATCGGGGTAACGACTTCGGAGGCAAAGGGAGGCGTGGACGGACTGGGACTGACTGAGACTCGACTGGGACTGGTGGCTGCAATTCCCCAGACCGGCTGAGGATGGGATCATCCACTTGGGGACACGTGAGCTCCTGCCAGAGGGTAGCAAGAGGGTACCTTGTCCATCGGCCCAGACTGGCGCCGGATAAGATGTTGTCTAATTAGGCCTAATCTGTGCGGAGAACAGTACGAAGTATGAAAAGGGGATGCGGGACATCTGCGAGATACTTTTCTGTCTGCACTTCGGGAGAGACAAAGAGAGTCTGTTCCAAACCTTCTCAGGATGTTTATCCAAACAGTGTGAAAGGTAGGAGCGATGAAACCCATCTTGCATAGCCAAAAGACTGGTAATGCTCCAGACACACGACCGACCCAAAAACTAGCGTACCAGAGTTATAGTGCAAAGATGCAGAGACGGTGGAGAAGTGAGCTATGCCCAGTTGAGCCATTTTAGAGGATATTTCACGATGTACTTCGTACCCTGTAGGGTTTACGAAGTACGAAGTAGTGTCATGTAGTTTAGCAGCCACCAGGCTCAATCGTGAATACTGCAATCACTCAATCCTATTCCAGTTGGGGCGACTTCAAATTAGCAGAATGAACTTGCAGTATTACTGCACGAAGGTACAAAGTACAGTGTACCTCCCAAGAGAGAAACAGCAGCAAACCACCACCAATCAGCCAGCACAATCCCCCAACGAGCAGCCCGGAAGGAGCTCCCCCACCAGCCCCACCCCGAAACGGCGCTGAAGAAATCCAAGTCAAAAATTCACCTTCACTCTCAATCTCCAAGGCTTCCGTCTCCCCGCGACCTCGTCCCTCAACCTCAACCCCAAAAACGAGCAACGCCATGTCTCTCGATACCTCAACCTACTCCCTCGCCCTCCTCCGCGTCGACGGCCGCCGGTGGAACGAGCTCCGGAGACTCAATGGCCAGATCCGAACCCAGCATGCCTCGGACGGCTCGAGCTACCTCGAGATGGGCCACACCAAGGTCATGTGCGTCGTGACGGGTCCTCACGAAGCGCCGAGGAAGGGAGGAGCGACGCAATCGGGGCACGCCCAGGTCAGCGTCAATATTGTGATTGCGGGGTTTAGTTCGGTGGATCGGAGGAAGAGAGCCCGGAACGACAAGTATGTGGTTGTCTTATCTAACTTTTCTTCTTTTCTTTTTCCTTGTCGCACTCGCTCTACGGCGCGATCTGGGTGTGCCGCCCATATTCAGGCGCGCATCCCTATAGCACTGAACATTATGGTCCTAACATTCTGAATTCAACAGGCGCACCCAAGAACTCGAAGCCACAATCTCCAACGCCCTCACCGCCTCCCTCCACACCCACCTCTTCCCTCACAGCACAATCCACGTATCCCTCCACGTCCTCTCCCAAGACGGCTCCCTCCTCGCGGCCCTCATCAACGCGTCCACCCTCGCCCTCGTCGACGCCGGCATCCCCATGACCGACTACATCGCCGCCTGCACCTCGGGTTCCACGTCCACGTACGCCGCCGAGGACGACTCGGCCGATCCGCTCCTCGACCTTAACCTGCAAGAGGAGCAGGAGCTGCCGTTTTTGACCGTGGCCACGCTGGGCGCCAGCGACAAGGTCGTCGTTGTCGTGTGCGAGAGTAGGGTTCAGGTGAGCAGGTTAGAGGGCCTGTTGGCTGTGGGCGTGAGCGGCTGCAGGCAGGTGAGGCAGTTTATGGACCAGGTAGTGAAGGAGAAGGGTAGCGAAATGATATAGACCTCGAAGGAAAGAAAGACAAGGGAAAAAAAAAATAATGATGTTGTACGACTTTGAAACGGTTAAACGGGATTGTTTTTTTCCCCTTCATTCATTGAAGCTATAATACTACATCGCGGCGAATATCAAAAAGAAGACTCAATGGTGAGCATCTACTCCTCTTTCCTATTTTTTTTTACGTACATTCTGCCTGAAAAGAAGAATGAATTACAACTCGTCATGACCATCCTCAGGCTTGGAGGATTCTGACTCGGCCTCAGCAGTCTCGGTCTTAGTCTCAGTCTCGGTAGCCTCCTCGGACGAAGTGCTCGACTCGCCAGCGATGATGCCCTCCGGCAGCTTACTCTTGGCGCCTTCGCTCAAACGGATAGCGTCAACCCATTCCATAATACTGAGCTCCGAGAAGTCGCCTTGGTAGTGCCTCCACCAGCTTCGCTTCGCGTTAATGGCAACAAGTTCTACAGAACCTGAAAGCCCGAGAGACTTGGCAAGCTGGGCGTGGGTGGGATTGAGACTAGGAATAGCGTAGAAGGGGAAGAGCTTGCGGTCCGCCTTGACGTTCCTGTGTACGAGGTCCGCAAGGTTGTCGAGAAGCGCGTCGGCGGCCTCGCTCTTCTCCTCGGGGACGAGGGCAAGGACACAGGTGCCAGACTTGGGCAGGAGACAGGCGTTGGTGATCTCGTCAGTGGTTAGGAGCGTGGAAATAGGAGGAATATCTCTCTTCGGCGGCGGCGGCGGGGGTGGGGTCTCAGCATCCGACTCGGGCTCGGCCGGTTCTTCTGTGATGATATCCTCAACGGGCTCCTTCTCAACTTTGGGCTTCGCCTTCTCCTTGGGCTTCTCCTTGGGTTTATCCTTCTTCCCAGAGGTGGGCGAGGCAGGATCAGGGTTAGGCTCAGCCGCTTGCGAGAGGAACTCAACCATGGGGCCCCTCTTCATCTCTCCCTCAAAGATGATAGCCTCTTGCTCTCCACCAGGAAGCAGGACCAATGTGGGGAAAGACTTGATGCCAAACTTCTCCACGGTCTTCGCCTCCTTGTTGCGGACCTGGCCAACAGTCATGACGCCGAGGAAGTCAATGGCAATGCTTCGGAGCACTGCGCTCGTGGTGCTCTTCTCCGTGAAGAGGATAGCCTTGGGGGCCTCATTGTCGGTGGAGAGGAAAGTTTCCACGTCAGCATCGGTGATGCGCTTGACGTGGTTGTTAATCTTGTCCGTGACGGCCTGAACGATGCCGCTAGCGGTGCGAGGTCCATTGTAGTCTTCTACGATGGGGTGCTTGCCCTTCTTGCTGGGCTTCACGATCTTGAGAGTGGGGAATCCCTGCACGCCCATGGTGCTGCAGAATTGCTTGTTCTCGGTCGCATCGCAGTTGACGGCGGCGACCTTGGCGAGGCCCTCGAGACTCTTGGCGGCCTTTTCGTAGGAGGGCTTGAGGTTCTTGCAGTGGCCGCACCATGGCGCGTAGAACTCGACGATCTAGAATTGGTTGAGTGTGGTGTTAGATGAAACTACAATCGAGGGAGAAGGAAATGTTGAGAGTGTAACTCACCGATGTGTGGTTGGATTTGGTAATTAGCTTGTTGTAGTTTGTGGCATCCACTTGGAGGACGGAAGAGCTCTTTGAATAGAGACTAGCTTGCGCCGCACCTGCGAGGGTGAGGGCAGCTAGAAGCTGTTGGTAATGCATCGTCTTGGCCGAGACAATGCGTAGACTCGAGAAAATGTGTTATCGAAGTGGTCCAATTGGCAAAAACCTACCGCAAGTGAAGAGGTTGTGGAGGGAGAAAACAAGCTCTTTCCAACAAATCCAATGTGGCAGGGAAGGGAATGGTTAAGAACGGCGGGGGAAAAAAGGCCACGGTGGAAAGTATAGCCAAAGTGATGATGTTCACAGCTCCTTCCGGCGGGTACAAACTGGAGCTTGAAAAAGACCACGTTCGTATTTTACCGTCGCGGCTTCCACAAGCAGAGCACCGCACAGCCAAACGCAGAACAGTGGGACGAAGTACCCGCCACCGACGAATGAGCTGGCAGGTTACGATTGTACCGCCTTGGATGACGGGCATGAAAGGAACGTTTCGGTACAAAACTGTACTTGGCGGGGTTTTGGAACATACAATTGGAATTGATCAAGACCTTCTGTAGCTCATACCACTCTTCCACAATCCTCGTTTGCCAACATTCCTGGGAGGCGGATAATTCAGTATTCCTGGCAAGTCCTAAGGCCAATAGGCAATATTCTCGTTCTCATTGTCAAGTTAATACGAAATATCCATACGGAGTAATATTCAGGTTTTATTCCGTCTTCTTATCAACAAGGATTGATGTGATTGAGCGGACTTTAGAGTATGTCGGACTTAGGATCACGTGTGGAATAGAGGTATCATTGTACTTGAAAGTACTACTAAGTACCTTGGTACCTCCCAGACTTCCCATCCTGGTCAGCTGGCGCCACCTTCCAGGAGTACGTAGCTATCGATCAATGAGGTCAGACCTCCAACCTCGATCGTTTCCGTTGCCTAGATTCCTCCTTCACAGCTCCAACTCAACACATAAGAATTCCCGATCGCCATGGAACAAATCCCAGCTGCGCTGAAGCAAGCCGAGATAGCTCGGTTCGTCCACAGGGCGAACCAGCTGAGGCAAGTCAAGCCTGCCATCACATATTGGTGTACGTTTACCCCGCCAGCTCTCAGATGAGCTAGGGCGAGCAGTAGGTTTAGCTATGGGGGCAGGCGGCTAACCGGGCTCCCATTTTCTAGGTGAATATTGGGCGGTAAAGCAGATTCTCTCAAAACAGCTTCATACTGCCGATGAAGAATGCCTTGGGTTTACGACGACTCTTATGGACAGGCTGGAGCAGGTATGTGCTGGTAACTGCTGGTCGCGCAGGGGAGGTTAACCACTAACGAAGACCACCAGCTGAAAACAGAACATCCCGATGACGACGCCATAAGCGACGATGCGGCAGGACAAGCTTATGTAGAGCAGTTCGCGCAACAAACGTTTGACAGGGGAGAGAAGGTCCTCCTGGCTAACAAGGTTACGAGGTATGGCCAGGCTCTTCGACGGCGCCTGTTGCCCCTCTTTCATCAACTGACATGGCATTCTTTCTAGACAAACGGCGGATACATTCGATGCTGCAGCAACATTCTTCCAGTTGATTGGCATTTGGGAAACACCAGATGAGGAAACGCAAAAGAAGATCAAGTACGCCAAGTGGAACGCCGCACGCATCCTCCGAGCCATCAAGGAGGGCAAGGACCCGAACGAGTCGAATCCGGTGCGTCAGGAAGAGGAGCTAGAACCGGAGGACGAAATTAGCCCCGGCTTGCCAGAAGTAGCGCCCGCTCCTCTCGACCATCCCGCAGGTCAGCCCTCGCCTCCACCGAAACTCCCATTCGATCCCGCAGCGAGCGTCCTGCCCTCACATCCCCTTCCCCGCCTCCACCAGCAAGCGCCGCCCGACTTCACGCCGCCATCTCCCATCCATCCTCAGGAACGAATACCGTCTCCGTACTCTCGCGTGAGCGTCTCTCCTGCGAACTCCGGCCCGTCACTGCCTCCGGTTCAAACTCCTCCCCCACCTAGCGCTCCCGCCCCCATCTCCCCACGAGCAGGACCAGGCCCTCACCCGCTCCATTTCTCCGCACCACCCGATTCTCAGCACATACAGCCCCCGACTCAACCCCAGCTACCCTTCCCCGGACCTAGCATTATCCCAGCGCCGTCTCCACACCAGCATGTCCCGTCGGCCCCGTCGTGGCCACCAGTGCCGGGACCTCAAGCCCACGGTTATCCTACGCACCCACCTCCGACGAGCCATCCTCTCGCTTACGCGCACCATCCTCCGCCGCCACAGCCGCCCGTCATTGACGAGGTCAAGATTGCCGAGGCACAGAAACATGCTAAATGGGCCATTTCGGCGCTCAATTTTGATGATGTGCCAACAGCAGTGAAGGAGTTGAGAAAGGCGTTGGAGTCGTTGGGCACTCAGTAGTGTTCATCACGGACGAAGAACAAAGCATACAAGAAATGGGCGGCAAAGATGGATTTTAGCATTATGACAGTAATATATCCCATGTAGACCCAGAGGTCCTAACTCTTTTACATTCCAGCTTTTTATCAGATCTCAACTTGCTTGTGTATTGGAACATGCCTTAGGTGATTTACATGCACCTTGGAATGGGATCAGCCTTCGCTCCCTGAAGTAGCATATTAATTTAATTTCATTATCATAGAATTCACAGTGACACTCTGCACCCATTTCTCATGGGGAGGGGGCAGGATGTAATCTCTACAAAGAGAGAAAATTCTTAGACTTGGGAATACTATAGCCCCCATCACCAGGGGCAATACTAACGAAGAAAGAAGGGTGGGAAAGGGCGCAATCCAGCACTCTTGAAGGCCCTTTTACATAACCCCCCAAACGTAAATCGCCATATACCTCGGCCAGTTTCGTAGACTTGGGCGAGGTGCCTCTTCGGCCAGGAACCAACAAAAGACTGGACTCTTCCTCTCAGAAATGGATATCCTCCGCCGGTACTCTCATTTATTTATGAATGTGATCAGCTCCCCCCATTCCAGGAAGCGAGGTAAGCCCTATCACACCAAGGTCAGCCATCAACGCTCTCTCGGTAGAAAAGACGCCATCTCTCAAGACAGAAGAAAATGGGGAATGGAGAAAAGGAAAGAGGAAAGAAACTTACACCCATCAATATCCTCATTCACCATCGGCTGAACGGCACACTTATTCCCATCCTGCAAACTCTGCGACTTCAGCGTCGGGCAATTCACATTACAATTCGCATCCATAGCCCTCTGAAGCGCGTCGCCCTTCCACCCGAACACGTAATCCCCGTGGTTCCCGTACCCCGTCTCGTCGCCGAAGCTCCACACGAAGGGCTGGCTGCCGTCCGCGGGCCAGAGGGCCTTGTCGTTGAAGGGGCGCGTGTCCCAGATGGCCTCGAGGAAGACCTGGGGCACCTTGATGGGGTGGGTGGCGGGGCAGGGGCCGCCGCTTTCGAAGGTTCCGGATTCGGGGTAGGAGACGTGGCTCATGTGGTCTGCGCTGTCGAGATTTTTGCCGTCCCAGCAGCTGAGAGGAGAGGGAGAGGGAGGGTTAGTATGAAGTTGGAAATTATTTGGGAGGAAAACTAATGTGCTCGGATGAGAAGAAAAGTTAAAGGACTTACGTTGGGAAGCGGACGTTGACCATGATGCCATAGGGACACGGCTTGTTCGGGAACTCGAGCGTCTCGCCGCTTCGGGTGCCAGGGCTGGTGAGGCAAGTGTACGTGAGCTGGCGGAACCTTTGAGCCTCTTCCTTGGTGCGAGAGTTGGCATCACCGACGAGCATCCGGTAACCCTAACGTCTTCCTCGTTAGCATAACTAAACGGCGATACTCGCAAGAGTACGTGAAGAGTCCAAACGTACAGGCGGGAAAGCGGTAACCTTGGCGTTACCGCGAGCGCTGTTCAAATAGTAAACAGTAACGCCGCCATTCGCCTGCTCGAATCCAATGTTTCCCATCAGCGGAATTCGACGATACGTCCCATTCTGGGCCTTGAAGAACATGACGGCCGTCCAGTAGTTGGACAGATCCTCGCTGAACTGGCAGGTCGTGCAGGTCGACGTGGTGGAGATGTCCTTGCTGGGATCCATCGTCACATTGAAGGAGTTCTAATTTTCGTGTTAGTCTATATAAGTACTTCCAAAGGGATATAAAACTACGGGAAGAGAGGGTAGAACTGAACTCCTCCGACGATCTGGTGAAGATGGGGCGATGGAAGCTGGCCGGGGTTGACGAGCGGATCGAGACGGTCGACGACGAGCTGGGAGCAGGAGAAGCGGAGAACGCCTGCCTCGACGGCGAGGAGCGACGCCGTCGCAAGGAGGAGATTGCGAAAGAACATGTTGGACACGTTTAGTTATTCCTTGCGTGCAACGAACTTTCTTCGCTTCGACTTCGATTTTGAGGGAATGGACTGACGAGAAGGGCAAGCCTGGACGCAAAGAGTCCCTACAAACGATTGAAGCCCAAATCGGAGGTTTGGTTCTGCATTTCTCTCCTTCCAGTAACCCCCGAGGCGTCCCTTGGCCCACCTCCATCGCTTTATACCCATCTTCCAGAACCAACCTCATCCCAAACACCACTCTTCCGAACCATACTCTAGAACCATCCTTCATCTACCGCAGTATCCACTATATCCCGCCGTCCCCCGGACTAAAAGAGGGTCCCATCTACGTACGATAGTACCTCGCCCAAGTGCCGGGGCGAAATCACTATAAGAGCAATATAAGTCCTGCCCGCCCCCAGCCTATCGGGTGTTTCTCGATCTCCGGATTTTTAACATCTTCGCTTCCAACTCCTGTCTACTTGCCAGAAACGGAAGAATAATGCCGGCATCAGAGTGGGTCAGGAGGGCCTTTGCTTGGCCGGGGTGCATAGCCGAAGGGAGGTGTTGGTGTTTGTTGGACAGTGGGATGGGCTTTGTTATTGGGTCTCCGGGGGTCGAATCGAACTTGTAAATAGATTCCAACAAATGGCCCTTGTATAGCAGAGTTCTAGCTGGGAGAGAATAGGAGTGATCGAATTATCGGGGTTGATATTGATGGACGGTATTTAGCCTTGAACGGCTCAACGCCATGTATTAGATGGAGTCGCCGATCATGAACATCAACGATCCAAAAGCGGGCACATTGAAGTGGAAACCAAGACACTCTAGTCTAAGACATAAAATGTCGACATGGGGCTTGAAGAGCAGTTCGCAAAGATACGATACGCAACAAATCGCGTCCTACTGATATCGTTCGTCCCAGCCCTGACACTCTTCTTATATCCTCTTGCAGAACTTCCGCGGGCAGTTCCGTCTGTTTGGCTTCCACTAAGTGCTTTGGCTGTATATGATCCAAACACGTTATTGACAGTAACTGCCTTCCCATAGCTATGCGCGCCAATCGTTCGCGAGAACTAGTAGTTCCATGGTCTTCTTTCCAGTCCCAGTCACCAACTCGCACGACTACGACTAGGAGGGAATCATATAGAGAGGAGGAATCTTGCAGCCAAGATCACTTGTTCCTGCTCCACGTCAAGGGGCAAGATGTTCGGGGAAAAAAAATATGCAATAAGTTTCTTTACACGTAAATACACAACATCGCATCATATCCCAAGTCTCTAACACTTGCGCCATGCCACACTTCCGACGCCATACATTCTCTTCATCAACACGCTCTTATGATTGTCAAACAAGGAAAAAAGAAAGGTGGAAAATATGGGGTATCACTCATCCTCAATTCCCAAAAAGCCCATCTACCAAGCCCAGCCCTCTCTCACTCCTAGGCGCCATCACCAGTTTAGTTAGTAAAACATATTCAGAGAGAAATCCGTACACATCCCACACCTCATCGTAGTCCCTGCGCTCCCTTTTCAAGAATAAACCTAACGGGCTTCCTCGCCCTCCTAGCCCTCCCAAAGCCCCTCCCAAAAGGTCTCACAGCAGCTCCAATCGGCAGCGTAACGGTCGGCGCCGAGGCCTCCTTACGGCCGCCAGCACCGCTCACCACCACGGCCGCATTCTTCCCGCGTTCGTCATACCCCCATCTCGACACGCCTCCGCCTAGCACCCACTGCTCCAGATGCCTACACTGGCTCGCGTCGATCCACTTCAGCGACGCGCATCCATCAAGAACATTCTCCACCCCGGCGCCCGTGACCCTCACGCAGCCCCGAACGCTGAGCCCCTCAAGGTCATTCAGGTGTAGCGCGATGCATCCCAAGCTCCCGTCGCTCACGGCACTACCGCAGAACGCGAGTCGGAGCTCCCGGAGCCTCGGCAGCCCCAGCGCCACCACCTCGGTCGACGTGTCGGTCAGGGCGCAGCAGAACGAGAGGTCCAGGTGCGTGAGGTTCTTGGCCGCGTTCACCAGGGCCACGATGGCGTTGTCGGAGAGGTAGGTGCAGTCGGCGAGGCAGAGGTGCGTGAGCTTGGCGAAGTTGAAGGGGGCCCAGGCTTGGAAACCGGCGTCGGTAATGGACGTGCAGCGTGTGAGCGAGAGCGACTGGAGGCGGTTCGAGGCGTGGGCGGCTAGATGCGCCATCGATCGGTCGGTGATGTGCTTGCAGTATGAAAGGTTGAGACGGCTCAGGTTGGGGCAGCCGATGACTGTTCCTGGCGCCGGCATGTTGGGAGGGCGTTGCTCCTGCTTTGCTTTTTGATCCTGCCCTTGGCTCTGGTGCGCCGGAAGTTTCTGTGGAGGGATTGGCTTGCCTCCAGGGTCTGTCGCCACGGGTGCCTGTTTAGCAGGGGGAGGGGCTTCGGGCACGACCCATCCAACGACGCGCAGTAGCAAGTTGTCGCTGACTTTACGGCAATTGCTCCAGTCAATCTCTTCGAGATACTTGGCATGCTCGCTCATCTCGAGAATTTGGCTGGCGGAAACATCCCACACGGACCGCATGTGCCATATCTTGACATTTCCCCCGCACGACTTCCAAAGCGCCGCAAAGCCTTCATCCGTGACATGAAAACAGTTGCTGATGTCGACCGACTCGGGTCGCGTGCCAATGAACGGCGCTAGAATATTCACGAGCACAGCGTCGTTGATGTATTTGCTATAAGGGGTCAAATTGACGTGTTTGCATAGCTTGTCCGACGTCGTCGCAATGTTGCGCCAGTGCGTGCACACCTCACGAAGCCGCATAAGCTCTACCGGATCTAAGAACTGCATAAAGGCGGCCAGAAGGCCGTCCGGTAGAATTGGCTTCGCCTCATTCGCCATGGAACTCCGCCGAGACTGCGGGAGGATTCGCGCTCGTTTTAGGGGCACCTCGGACTCGGTTGGAGAATGGACGAACGGCATGATGAACTTGATGGGAGACGTTGCCTCCGACAAGGGTGATCGCACGCCGTTTGTTGTCGGCGATATTGCGCCGTCTGGAAAGCCGGTAGTAGAGGTGGCCTGCGGGACGGGAGGCGCTAGAGAGTTCCTTCGACGGTTCCGCAGGTTCTCCATGTCGACACTCAGGAAGGGGTCGGGATCTCCGGGTTCCATCGTCTCTTCGTTGGCATTATTTTGTGGGCTGTGTTTAGGTGCAGTCGTAAAGATGTGGGGTACGGATTGCCTGGAGCTACCGGACAGTTCCTTAGTTGCAGACGCCGTGCCATCGCCTTTGACATCCACCATGTCAAGGTCTTCATTCTCTCCAGGCTTCCGATACCGTTTTCGAGCTGTCTCTTCGACTTGTTTCCTAATATTAGGCGGACACCGCCTCCACAACTCATCGAGGGCCTCGCCTCCTATCATCAGACACTCAACAGTCGTGATGGCTCTCACAGTTGCAGTCCTGCCCCGTGAGAGCCCAAGGCTGGCGACCTCGCCAAAGTACTGCCCTTGCCGTAACCTAGGCCGTTGATAGAATTTCCGATGCCTGGAAGGGTCGTCCTTGCCTTTGGGTGGCTCATGAATAACTTCAGCTTCTCCCCTGACAATAAAGTAAATGTCGTTTCCGTCACTCCCCTGCCGGACGATATCTGTGAAAGGCGGGTATGTCTTCGGTTGAGCGCTGAGACCGAGGAAGTGGAGTATGTCCGCTGGTAGTGTAGAGAAGAGGGGTAGCTCTTTCAGCGTTTTCCGAATACTAACGAACCCGCTCCCGAGAGCGCTTCCTGCCGCAGGGTCTTCAATCACGTTGATTCCGGGGCTCGGGGACTTGCGCTTTTTCATGTTCACAACGCTACCCTCCTTAATAATCCCCATGTCGCCGGTGGATACCTCTCCGGGTGCAGGCTCCCTCGCTCCGTTAGATCCAGCAGAAAAGCTGCCGGCCATCCCTCTTTCCTGTCTCTTCTTCTTCAGGATGTTTAACCTCTCTTGCGCCTCCTGCCTGATCGCCTTCTCCATCTCGGGAAACTTGGGTAGCTCAGCCTGAAGGTCCTCCTTCTTAAGCACGAGAAGTAAGCATTTCGATCGGGCCACAATGGTGGCAGTTCTAGGCATGTCCATGAGCACGCCAATCTCCCCAAAGAAGGCGCCAGGCTTGAGTTCGGCATAAACGGCCTCACCATCCCTTGAGATGACGGCGACGGCACCGCGCACAAGCCAGTACATGGCCTTAGCCTCGTCTCCCTCGCGTAATATTTGATCATGAGCAGAATGAACTTGAGGCCTTAAGTGGTTTCCAATGGCGAGAAGGAACTCTTCGGGCGCAGACATGAAGAGCGGAAACGATCGAATGCGATCTACAAGATCGAGGGGCATATCTCGTATCGTTGATGTTGCCAGCGGTGAGGGGCGTACCGGGCGAGCGGGGTTTGTTTCGACATTATACGACCGGACTACGGACATGGGATCGGCGGACTGGGGATTAGCAGCTTGGTGGTGGGCGAGCGCCCTATACGAGGGCGAGGGCGATCGACTGCGTCTCATGATGGCTACTAGCAGGGACAAAAGTGCGTGTAAATGCGAGCGTAAGCGTGGGTACGAGCGCGAGTGTCAAAAGTGGTGTCCTCCTTGAGAGATGAAGAGTATGTTCAAGTTTGAGAGTCCACCGCAGATCGATTCGTCGATTGAGAGTCGTTCGTCCGCAGGAATCTCGAAGGAGATGAGGGCACCGGCAGTCTAGCGGCAAACGGACTCGGGATAAGAAGATATGAAAGCGCCCGATTATAGATCAGAAGGTGTAGGGGCCGTTATGGAGGTCCTAGGTCTCGTCGCAGCGTGCCAACAAGCGCACTCGGTTCTTCTCGCGTCCGTTGCTTCCTCTCCCTTCCACCGTCCCACTCCGCAACGCCAGAGAATGTACGCGCCGTGTGCCAACGAGGATGGGGTTCGCAAATGGCTACGCTCATAAAATTGGACGCTGGAGGGCAAGGTCGGCTTAGGTAGAGGTCTTCCGTACGTCTAGATTCATAATAATTGTTTCCTATAAGCTCGTGGAATATTGTGGGGTAAATATTGCGTATCCGGCGCCAAGTCTTTGGCAGTTCTTGAACAACCTCGACCGTTTTCGAACCTATCGACGGATGGGGAGGGGTTGAACGAGGTCGAGGGCTAGACGTTGGTGCGGGCTCGTGCTAAGTAAGGGTATGCTCTTCTCAAAAACAGGTTTTCGTCGGCCGTTACACTGGCGACTGGCTCTTCGAAGTGAGGGAATCGGAATGTGGCGATTGATCACTCTGCAAGTGGGAGCAGTTAGTCGTAGTCCCCGAGATTATGGAGAAGAGATGGAATTGACAGAGTGGCAAGCAGGCTCGTGTGCTTACGGTTCTGGGCTCGACTAAGAGTAAGAGGCGAAGTATCGCGACGAAGGGTGATTTGTTGGAGGCAGCTGCGGCTCGCGCAGTCAGCTTGAACAAGCTGGGGGCCAAAAGAGCCCTAGACTGATTGGCACGGACCAGGATATCAAGCAGAAGCGCGCAGCCAGTTTGCGTCCAAGGGGGACAAGAGTGCGAGAAAGAGGAAGACGGCACGTCAAGTTTGTGCAGTCCGGCTCAGCGCTGCAAAGAAAAGCAAACAGAGCAAAGCGGGTTGTGGGCCAAGAGAGGTCGTGGGTCGTAGGTATCAACGGTGTCACGGGAGCAGGTGCAAGAAAGCGGGTTTGCTCAGGCGGTGATCTGCAAGGGCTGAAGAGACCTTCGAAGCATAAATCTCCTTTCCCATCGATTGTTGAAGTGTCGAATAGCTAAACCGTTGCCGTGAGCTACTGCAGAGAAGGAAGCAGAAGAAGAGAAAAAAATAGAACCAATGTCGGAAAATGTTCGTCGGCGGCAGTGGGGGAATCGCAGATCGGAGACGTAAGGGACCGGGTCGGGTTTGGGCTGCGGTGTTCTCCACGAGGGGCAGGAGTGCAGGATTGAAAAGTTGAGATGGTAAAAAGGGACCCGGGACATTCGATGAGCAGCAAACTGGAGAGAGTGGCCAGTCAGGACGATTTTGTCTGGTCCAGCTGCGGTCAAAGCTATTTTGGTGGGGTGCTGAACCTGAACGAGAGACTCAGACACAGATCGAGATCCTGCGCTGTTGCTGTATCTTGGATGCAACTTCCTGGCGGTGTTGCCGCTGCTATTCTTATGCGGGTTCAAGTACCTGAAGTACTCCGAGAGAGTGGGGAGAAGATGGTCCGAGCTTGTCGGATAAAGAGTACTTTCTAGATACATATAATTATGCGCGGATAATGCGTATTGATAAGTCCTGGTGTTGTTTATCACTAGCATTGAGGTCATCTCGTCAGTTCCATCACCTGGTCAAGTACCTGCAGCCGGTACTTGGGACATTGAAGTTGGAGTTGAACCTTGCTTTACCTCTGGCATCAACCTGAATGCCCTACGAACCTACGAAGTATCAATGAAGTAACGAACCGAAGCAAGGGACAAAAACACGCATCAATTATAAGCGCCCGGAGCGTTGGATCCATTGATTTCATTGATCCCACTTGGGATGTTCCAAGACCCCGCAAAGCCCTGTCCCACCAATATTTGAAACGAAATATGCCTACCCGCCCGTTGCCTCGTGGTTGTTTCCCGCATTTTGAGCTAGAAAGACTCCCAAGTTCCTCTCCTGACACGCTGGCGAAATGGACTTTGAGCAGGCAGATTGGGAGAGCAATAGGGTAAACTGGCCTTCACCCAGACCGCCTTGTCCTCTCCTCGGGGCCTAATCGTTGGTCCCCGCCCCTGCGATGCTGTCCTATGTATCTGCGCTACCCCATTCGTCCCCAGAGTGTTCGATGTCCACGCAGCAGAGCGAGCACACTGTATCTCCAAGACCGGGAGCACGCCTCTCCGCGAACAGGTCCTGCTCCGGGGGGTGGAGCCGCTCTGCTCCAACAATACACGATACCTACAGCCCACTGTTACATCCATCAGGAGCGCCACCACGGCATTGGAATGTCGGTGGCGTCGAGATCCAGCACAATGGACAAATGTCAGTGCCAAGCGTCAGAAGCCATCCATCTGACTCTTATCCATCCGCAACGCTAGCGTTCATGCTTTCGTCCTACACTCTGTGGTTGGCCGGTTGGCCAAAGCTTAAGACGTTGTTTGGGACGCTTATTCTTCCCATCCAATTCCTAGTACAACAATCCCAGCACTTGTACGAAGTATACAGTGGATTGTTGAGAACCTCTTTTTTGCATTTTGCGCCGTCCAAGAAGTAAACTAATTTTGCGCAGGCTTCCCACGCTGCCCGCCCAGCCCTAGGAGATTTGTTTCAGGTCACCCTTGTAATTTTCGAAACAGGCCCCAATCGCCGCGGCGAAACCCGAGCATCCTGGGGTCGGGAATCCAGCCCTATTAATAATTTATACGGAGCAGGAATCGACCCGGGCGTGCGAGATCGGCCGAGTGTCGCTTGGCAAAGAAATGGGCACATTGTCACGACTTCGCCGAGGGATTCCACTTTAGAGATATCGAGGGAATCGAAAGATGACGATACTTCCGGGCGTAGGAGTGCCATCTCCGTCCTACAGCGTTGGAAAGGTCCTTCTCGGCCTTAGTGATAGACCAGCGGAAAGAGAGGTCCAGCCAAGAGCGCCCAAACCTGTCAAAAGGTAAGACATCATGCGGCAAGGCCTCAAGAAATGACCTTCTAGAAACGGAATATTGCTGCTTAGCTTGGTTGAGATGCGCGTCTTCACATACCCAAACTCCCTCGAGGTCATCTCTGGTTAAGTCTTCTTGAACGAGGATCCAATGCAATGTGGACTTTTGCGACGATCTCGGGTCGAAGCTGAACGCTCATCTCACCAGCTTCGCGGCCTCCATCTGGCGGGTAGGAGTGTAAGTTGTGGTCATCATTGAGGCCCGCGTCCTTCATAGACGCTCATTGTGGACAGCCTTTGGAAATCTAAGCCTTCATGTTATTGAATCCTCTTGTTCACACGGGCCCCGACTACTTGCTCCATCGATTTTGAAATTGAATAACCCAACGCCGACTCCCTAAATGAAGATACCGATACGTCCCATCCCAAATCCCAATGCAACAATGAACCAACCCAAGAACGCCATCCGATGCTTGACCCTGTCCCTACTCTGTAACGCAGACCCATCCCTCGGGGACACAAATAGTCTGCTCTCCTCGTAAAGGCCGCCCTTCGAGGCCGTACCCCGTTTCTAAATACTGCATATGCCGTATCCACAGGCTGCTCCCTCAGGATAATCACAGCAAACAACCCCAGAACCGCAATAACACAACAACGCCGGCCGCTTTTCCGTGACCACACCAAGCGTATGCATAAAGTCCCTCAGGCTCTTCCTGATGAGAGACAGGGAGCTGGGTTCGATTTCTTCTACCGTCGTGTCGGGCAGAGATTGAGGCTGGGTGTACAGTGATTGTGGTTTCGCTATAGCCCTGGCTCTAGTCTCTGAGAGGGAGAGATAGCCGTTGGTGGTAGGAACCGATAGAGAGGAGACGAGGAGGGCGCTTGCGGCGACTTGGACGATGAGACTTGTCGATATCCTCATGTTGTCGTTGTGATTGAGGGATTTGGCATGTAAGTGGGCTGGCGGATCTCGATACGGAGAGGTAACCGAGGAGTCTGAGACCGAATATCTCGGAAACGAAACTGCTGAAGAACGGACGCGTATCGTTTGCACAGCAAACTACGACGAGGCGGAAGAGAGAGGGGGAGAGAGATCACGAACACGTAAGTTTGAGGGTGAAAATGAGCAGGAATACAGTTCTATTGACAACATCCGGAAGCGAGAGCTTCCTCTTACCTGGGGAGCTCAGCTACTTTATACCACTCTACTCCGCGAACTCAGGCTGCCCGGTAGTTTCCCCTCATTCCGGACCCAATGCCGCCCCTCAATCTATTCGATCATAGTGACTGCCAATAGACTTTCTCCGGCCAACCCGGCGATCTCACAGAGCACTACTGTATGGCAGGGTTCGGAAGGCGGGTCGGGAAAGCTGGTCGCTTCAATATCTCCATTGCGGCGTTCCAGGATTCTCCGCACCAAAGAGCCTAAATGCGGGCTTGCACCAGGTCTGGTCATTGGACGTGGGAAAAGTTGTCAAACCCCAATATAAATATATTTGGGGTACCACACTTGATAGGGCCGTATAATATGCGGGCGGTCCTTCAATAGTTTTTGTTTTATTGGGAATGAAATGATACAGTGTTATTGTTCTCTGCGACCTTCCTTCTCTCGAGGATCTGCCTCGTCGGTGAGACTAAGTCGATCATGCATGGAAGTCAGATGGCTAATTCTTCTGCGAAAGCGCTTCATTTTCATTTCTCTCTTTCTTCCCTTTCCCGAGCTATTCCTTTCGTCTCGAAAAGAATCCATGAATTGATTAAGATGAACATATCATGGAATGCCAGAAGGCGCTTGGAATCCTGATTCCTGCACAACAAGCGCTTACACGACTGGCTGTGGAAGATCTCTTTGGCTGATGTTCCAGTGAACAAGTTCCCTCAAGCGACGAATGGCCAGAAATCAATTCCCACTATCGATTCATTCCCTATGTAGGGCATCTAGTTCTGCCGATGGATAGGATGACCTGATTTGGAGTCAATGGACAGTGTCGGAGTAGTTAGCTTTAGATCGCGGCCGACGACTTTTGAGAGGTGGATTTCATGGATTGCCGTTCTTTTAAGCCCTGTGGCTCTCGTGCATGCCTCCCACCACAGATGGTTGCACCCGGAGAATCCAAGATAAACTTTCCGTTGGCTACTGGTATCTGGGGGAATTGCCGGTTGCAAGCTCCTGTCAGTTGGGTGCCCTTCTTTTTAGACAAATTACACAACAATCCGTCGCCGTTATGGTCGTCAGCTGAGTCTCGACTCTTGATTTGGCGTCCACCAATCTTGCGAAGGACACTCTTCGTTCAAAACCCACTGTCCGGGGACAACCGCTGCTGTCAAAGCTAATCCGTGACTCACCGACCGGCGAGAGCGCTTATGTGAGCATTTAAACACCGATGACCAGTGACCACAGATTTTGTTCAATAGATCCATGTGCGTAATGAAGACGCCTGATTCCCCAGTGTTTCCGTGATGCTCCATGAGAACACGCGGAGTTAGGCGCGATGTTGTTTCTAATACCGAGTAATATTCCGGGCGCCCGCCGAAAGCAGCTGTTGACCGCTGTAACATTGTCTCTCTCGGAGCTTCCAGGAGCTTCCACACGTGATTGAGCCATTACTAAACATCCTAGCTGCCGAGCATCCCAGGCTTCAAAGACGTCACCAAGATCTTCACCACGTCTTCTTCCGATCCCATAAAATCAACCCACCCCTCCTCAAACCCTTCTTCCTCCGCCCCAATCATCAAACAATCGACTTTCCCCCGCAAGCAACATCAAGTCGACTCTCGAAATGACTCTCCTCGGCCCTATCCGCCAGGGCACCGCCAACGTGGCGCGGACGCTCCCCCGCTTGACAAAATGCTCCTCCACACTGCCCATCCGGGCCTTCCACAGCACTCCCAAGACCCAGACCTTCTTCACCTCGCGGGCGCCGCGGGCGACCAACAACAGCCTCTCCTCGAACCTAGTGATCCGAAGCTCGTTTGCGCGCGCCCGCGATGGCGCGAGGACCTACATGCAGGGTTCGCAGACGGCGTATCAGCAGCAGGGACAGGGTAGCGCCTTGCGCAAGCTCTTGATCGGCGGCTCCATCTTTGGTGGCACTCTCCTTGCCATCAATGTCGTCTTCAACCGGGAAACCCGCGAGGGCGCCATGCCCAAGTTTGAGAGGGAATATCTCAACAACACCTTCCTTCACACCGGTCTTGGTGTCGGCATCATCGGCTTGACGGCGCGGCAAATGGTGAACTCTGGATTTGTTTACAGGATTATGGTTACCAACCCTTGGATTGTCGCCATCGGTGGTCTTGCTCTCAGCTTCGGTACTATGATTGGAACTAGGGCTATTGATCCTGATAAGTGAGTTATAACCCTTCGAACTATCGTCGTTTTCTTGATGAAATATTTTCTGTTTTCAGCAGTGCTAACGGTTATGGCAAATATAGCTACATCCCCAAGTACGCCCTCTGGACCGCTTTCAACGCCACCCAAGCCGCCTTCATCGCCCCCCTCCTCGTCTACGCCCCCGGTGCCCTCATCGCCCGCGCAGGTCTCTACACCGTCGCCATGATGGGTGGCCTCTCCATCGTCGGTGCCACCGCTAAACAAGACAAGTACCTCTACATCGGTGGACCCCTCCTCGCCGGTGCCTGCGTCGTCGCTGCCTCTGGTCTCGCTCCCCTGATCATCCCCGCCACCGCCTATCGCGCGCTCGCGTTCACCGAGAGCATCTGGCTCTATGGTGGTCTCGCCCTCTTCGGCGGCTTCACCCTTTACGATGTGCAGAAGGTTATGCACCATGCTAGGCTCGCTCAGCGTGGTATCATCAAGGAGGATCCTGTTAACGAGAGCATCTCGCTCGAGCTTGACTTCCTCAACATCTTTGTCCGCATGGTTCAGATTCTCATGATGCAGGGCAACAGGAACAGGAGGTAAATGGGTTGGTGGCGAAGAACATGAGCTCAGAAGAAAGCAAGAAAAGAAGAAGAAAAAATGAAGAAAGGAACCAGATCCTCTACGACGTTGCGGATGTGGATTGCGGGCGGATAATAGGGAGAAGCTGTTTAGATTTTTTTGGTGTTATGGAAGGCGTCTCAAATCCCTCCAGTGTTTTAATATCTCCTCTCCGGCATAGCTACTCCCCCGTCCTCGGAGCATTCTCCTGCTAGCGCTCCTTGATAGACCTTTCTTATTGTAAATAAACAGATCATCAAACACCATTTCGAGTAGGACCTCTTTTCTCTTTGACAAAATTATTATGTGATATACGCCTCATGTTCGGTATCGTAGACATTCGTTTCCATCCCAACCTTGTCGCCTACTCCCTACCCTAGCCAAAATCATCTCCCGCCTCGCACTACAACGGCGGGAAGTCCCTCACAAAGTGACTCGGACACTCATAGCCCCCCGGATTCCTATCCAAATACAACTGGTGATACTCCTCAGCATCATACCACCTCCCGGCCTTTACAATCTCCGTCGCGATCTTTCCACCCGTCCACCACTTCTTCCCCACCGCCTCCGTCACCTCTCTCGCGATAACCTCCTGCTCGGGGCTATTGTAGAAAATGGCGCTGCGGTACTGCGTACCCACGTCTGGGCCTTGGCGGTTCAGTTGCGTCGGGTCGTGCATGCGGTAGAAGAAGAGGAGGAGGTCGCGGTAGGATACGATTTTGGGATCGAAGATGAGTTGGGTTGCTTCGGCGTCTGTTTAACGTTAGCGCCCCTCAATCTTTAACAAATGAGATGGAGATGGAGGAAAGAAAAGAAATAGTAGGGTAGTGGGAAAAGAGTAGCCATTTGTCACTTACGCCCCGTCGCGCCGGAGCACACAACCTTATACGTAGGACTGTCTGTCGCGCCGCCGATGTAGCCGACCCGGGTATCGAGTAGGCCCTTGCCGTTGCCGAAATTCTTCACGTAGAGGTGTTCGACGCCCCAGAAGCAGCCGGCGGCGAGTGTGGCGACCTCGGCGCCTTCCGGGATAACGGCCGGGGTTGCTGCCATGGTACTTGTCGTGAAGGGGCGGAAGATGCGGGCGAAGAGAGAGGTCATTAATTTGGCTTTCTTTTCTTTCCTTTTCGCTTTTCCAGCTTCTGTTCTGGTGCTTGTATGGAATTGATATCAGAGTTTAGTAGGAATCAACGAATTGAATCGAAATAAGCTACAGGAGGTTAGGGTCTTCTTTAAATGTTTTTTTTGCGATTTCGGGCCTTCAGTGATGACGTTCCTGAGGGGCACGATGATGTGCATTGTTGAGTGGGGCATGACAAATCACCAATTCCAGATTAAGCAACTGAGATCTCTCAGAGACCCAAGCCTCACAGTTCTAAGCCTCATAATAGATGCGAGAACATCACCGTCAGCATCACCGAGGAGCAAGAGGCCATATTCTGGGCTGAAAACGTGGCTCATCACCTTCCAACAGCAAAGATGGAATCAAATCTCCCCAAGTCTGCAACTTAAGTTCAGCCCGAGTCAATACGGAGTAGAATGAGCCACTCCTGTGACGAACACTTTCAGATCTCCCCCCTCGTGACAACAGCTGCCGATCACAGCTCAGCGTATCAAACAAGCGATCTTCTGGTTGTATGCTGGGGGCGAAACAGCGAGGTTTTGTTTCCCGATCTAGAAAGCAAGATATAATGTTCAAGCCGCGGTAGAACAAGCACAAGAATCAATCCGCGTGCAGGTGGAACAAGGATTATATTCCATCGATGTTTGGACCTCAGAGCCGAGATCAAACGATCTTATCAGCGATGGAAGCCGAGTCTCACCAGTACCACGTCTTGGCTTTTTCCGTCCAGTCAAACGAAGCAACTCGGGAGCTTACTTCAGAGACGTTAAGATAAACAATTTCAAATGCACTGACCCCTGTTGCTGAACGTACGTTGGATCCCCCAGATTCGATTCACTATTGTCATGTTAGTGTAGGCCAACAGTCGAGATGAAAAAAAAATATCCCATCAACCAGAGCTTTCGGTCTGTGAGCTCCTCTCGCTAATCTTGCGTGTTTTCTGGTACCGGCCTCAGGTGTTACACCCATTATGGGGGAGGTGACTATCGTCGATGCAACCGTCCCGTTTCCTCCTGTAAGGAGGAAGTAAGCTCGATTCGAAATTAGACAGACATCAGTTCCCCGGCCCACAATGGCCAAAGAATACTCTGCAGCACTCGTCTCATCGATTTCCTTTTTCAACTTCCTATTCCGCTTGGTTGCGTCGCAGGGCTATCATGGTCCGTGGCCCTGGTGTAGAGCATGAAGGAGTGCGAGTCGCCAGGCTAAACGCTAGCAAGATGAGGAACAAGAGCCCGCGTGGCGCCAAGGTCGGTGCAACTAAGGTTCAGGTGGGAGCTTCGCCGGGCCTGTGTTCCGTCGCGAATATTTGCTCCTCTATGAAGTAATGAGGTCCAAGAAGAGAACGAGGGCGCGAGTGTAGACAACAAAATGAAAATTTTATTCTCCTTTTCGATTTTGAAAGAATCCCTCACAGAGATCAATTGGGCCATGATTAGAGAATAGGAATGCAGCTTGGGTGGGTTGGCCATTTCCCCGCCTGGCAATGCCGATGCTCTGGCGAGATACCAAGTGTCTACTTCGTAGTTGTAAAGAATTGACCTGTTTTCGACCTGACCGCCACCCCTTCATAGACACCAGTGGCTCTACAGTTTACACTAGTAAGTAAGCATTGAAATATCTACTCTAAACGGCTGTTTATTCGCGTCCGTCCGTACCTCCCATTCCAACGGGTCGGGCCAAGCTCAGCGGTAATATGCCATGATTGCCTCTTGAGGTTTGTACCGATTTTAGCTTGCCTGAGGATTGCAAGGCGTACGAATCGCGAGAGATTTCTTCGTAAGGAAAGTAGAGTCGGCATTGCTTGAGAGAGTTGAGTACAAGACCAATGAAGCTCGATTACTTGATCCCCCTTTTGGGGGGCAGACTTATGAATTCCTCGCTCAGACGCGATCGCCGACGCCACGCAGCGGGGAGGTGGAGGCGGTCGTTGGTGCATTCGGTCGGTGTACGTAGTCCCGGCGTTTCTGCTGCCGCGATACCTAATCAAGGGTCTTCTTCCATCCCGTCTTTGTAAACAGTACTCGTCAGAGAATTGGGTTAAAAAACAGTTGGGTTGATGGACTGACCAGGTGTTCTGTACCTTATTGCCCAGCGGCTGCGTACGAAACAGCGTACGAAAGAGCCGTTCCTTTCATTCAAAGGAGGGTATCAAGCCGTTTTGGCGAGATCGTTCTCGGTACGTCATGGGCGCCCAGAAGCGAAGCACACCCGGGGCGACGGAGGCCGAAGAGCCGCCCCCTAGAATAGGAAAATGAGGTGGGTGCTAATCAGCCTTCGTAGTGAGGAGAGACTAATACACACCCCTGCCTTTGTTCTTTAGCGATGTCACACAACAGGCAGATCACAGATCACAGATCCTACTGGGGCTGGAGAGTAGTCGAGAGGGACGGAGTATTGCGGAGTATGAATTTGCCAATTCGCACCTCATGATGTCGCTGCTCTGAGACTTGGCCCATCGATCGATCAGTTCTCCCTGGGAGCCCACAATACTAACTACTAAAACAACATCTGACGGAATCGGTCTCCGCTTGCGGGCTACACCTTCATCGTAGATTCGTAGTAAAGGCGAGACCATAGCATCTCTACCGGGGACTAACATGAATGATCATCTTCGGTATTCTAGGCCGCATCACCCCAACCTTGCATACGCTAGGCAAAAACATAACCCTCTTCCGATGAGCCTTGTGTTTTTCGTCCCTTCCCCACAGCAGAACAAGCAAAACGGGCGGAAACGACAAGCCAACCAGCCCAATCGCGTATCAGTCGCGCCCAAGAGTTAGCTAGTGTAGTTTAATTGTTGATCCATCCAACTGCATGCCCAACATCGTCCAGGTGTGTGTCGGAATCTCTGCCGGGCCGGACGACGGCATCAAACCAGCACACATTGCAGTCCCGCGCGGAACAACGAGCCCCATTGACCACCAAGCGCACTTGCCATTGACTGATCTCGCCTTCACATGTCGGGATTATCTTTAATTGAGCCACACCATCCCGCACATCTTAGTCAGTAGGGGCCGAACTCAAATTGAGACTATTACAAAGCCTGCATGCGACTTGGACTTGGAGGTACGAAGTACTTCAAAGTGTTTCAACTTAGCCAGGCTCTTGGAGTGGTCATCCCGGTATCATCGCCAGGCCTCGATCTATCCTTCCTCACCATCAACGAGGGGAAACCACCCTGCAACACGAGGGAGATGCTTCTCCCAGAGTCATACTGAGGTACAGAGTGTTGAGATTGGTTTAGTGCCGCAATATTGACATCTTTGCTGCTCTGCTCTTGATTACTGGATCAACCTGCAGATTCTTTAGGATCAATCAATCGATCTGTCACCAACACCAGTTTATGTCCCTTTTCCCCGCGAGAAAGGCCGAATTTACAGAATGGGAGACACTTCATCTTGACCCGGAAGACCTCCACGGACGCGTCAGATAGTGTATTCTTCGGGGACTTGTTTGATTTGTTTGTTCTTCGCGACTTCTCTACTTTGACCTTGTCCTCGGTTCTTTCCCACACTAAACCAATTATGTCGAGGTACCTGACCTGAAGCTCTGGCTGCGAATCGCACCTGCTGTCGATGCAATGCTCCTGAGGTCTAGAAGGGCAACACTGGAAGTCGGGATCCACTCGGAGCAATCTGTATGAGCTGCAGCCCCCTCGATGTAACTCACCTTCAATGGTCAATTGTTGGTCCATGATGAGCGTGATGAGGAAATCCTCCACCCGACCTCCTCTGCCCTGTCTTTTCTCAATTGTAATCAAATGCAATACTCTTGGAACCAAAGAATCGGCGGCCGTTCATGCTCTCGAGCAATCCCGTTCCTTGGCTGATATTTCTTGTGTCTCACACCAATGATCGCCTGTCAAACCGCAAAACACCACCCTGCGGAGGCTCTTCACCCGCCTTGCCGGGTGCCCAATTGTTTGACCGTACCATTCTTGGCACCGGCCATTGACCCCATTGGGCCATCTTGCCCAGCTGCAGAGTCTGCGCCTGGGGAGAGTCGCACATGGTCCCCCCAGTTTCTCACATGGCCCAACACCACCAATCCAAGAGTTAACCTTTCCCGATGGAGGTGCTTCAACCGCTGTTCGGCCACGAACCCTTACCGGGAAGGGTAGATTGAGCCTGCAATACGGGTTCAATCGGCCTGGAATTTTTCATGTCTTTGGTCTTCGGGACTTCCATACTCGTGGCCCTGGACGTTGAGTGTTCAATGCGGCCAGTGTCGTCTTGTGAAAACGGTAAAGCTTGCAATCCCAGATGTCAGGTCGATTTAGGACCGTCGTGAGAGAGAATGGAGCATGGGATTGGGGAACGTTCGCCCGACGCTCCGCTTCCCGTGATGAATGTGGAGGAGCTCAAATCTTGTCCAAGTGGGACTTCTAGGGAGACATTCAGGCGTTGCTACTCCATCCTGCAATGAGCCTAGCCGAGTTATGTCGCAATGGTAATATGGCCCATCAACCTGGGTACTCTGTTGCCAACACTGTGTCCGATACCTTTCCCTCCACCTCCCGATCCCCTCAGCTTTACCCTCCGCTTCCACAGCCGTCTACAACTCGAGCCTCCTTCCTGAAACGATGGTGGCCATCGGCGTTAGGAAACCACGTCCGCCAGACGTGGGAAACACGCCATATGATCTCGAAGGTCCCCTGCTCCTTGCAGAGATCGATCGGCCCGTTGCTGTGAGGGAGGTTTAAACAAAACTAGGCCCATCACATGCGGCCGCCGTCGGTTCTAGTCTAACTTAAAAGTGGCAATCCTTCGGTGCAAACAACCGCTGGGCCGGCGCCCAACTTCCTTGCGACGGCCGATGCGCGCGGGAGTACTTTGCCCATTCGCTATCCAGTCCTTGTCGTCTCAATTTCACAAGCCCAAACTAGAACCCGTTTTGGCGCCGGTTTTTCATTTCTTCCTGGCATCGAAGTTCATCCTCACCTTGTCTCATATTTCGACTCCCATAACCGTCCAGAGAGGACCATGCCGCTCCCATATGGAAGGACCCGCCCTTACACCCTCCTCACCCCCTCTTCCACACACACCCTCCCCGACCTTGCTTTGTTACCACCCTTCCCCATCCCACCCCGTACGCTCTAGTGCTGCAACACCCCATTCATAGCAAGGGGTCTATCAAAACCATATTGATGTGCTTCCTATGCCCATCTTCCTCGTAGGCAAAAGAGTTTGACGGTTAAGCACATGAGCTGCGCAGGCCGTAGTTGATAAGATCGCACTTCTCCCCGACCTTTTTCATGTCACATATTGATCCTCCAAGCCCTTCTCTTCTTTTTTTTCCCCTTCGCCCTTTTCCATTATACCCCCTCCCCTTCCCTTTCCCCCTTCTCCCTATACTTATATGACTTGATACCCCGGGTTTAGATATTGAGCCTCGAGTCTCTTTTCTGAACCCGACTTCCCCAACTTCCGTCCTCTTCCATTGCCGCTCGAAATAAACACCTTTGTTTCCGAGCCGAGAGGTATAAGTCACGATGGTTGATAAGCTTGAGAAAGAGGACGTCGTCCATGCGGACCTCGTCAACGAGGTACGAGCTGGTTTTCTTCTTTTGGATGGTTGTCGGTGACATCGCATGGAATCGGAGCCCATCAACTCCAAGCAGCTCTTAGCATGCTTATGCGAGTGGACTCTTTCCCTCCCATCATTTGAACTAATACCGAAAGCAAAGTTGACATTGACTAACGTGGAATTGCCAAACTGTAGAAGGAAAATATCCGGGAGAAGATCATCACCGGTAATGAGGTTTTCAACGAGGCACTGCTCCTGGAACCGCCCACACCCTTCAGCAAGAGCATGCTGCTCATCTATGCCTGCTCCATTATTGGCATGTTCTGCTCGACGATGAATGGTTATGACGGCTCCCTCATCAACAATCTTCTCCAGAACCCCGACTTCCGTGACCGTTACCAGGTCGAAAATGATGGTGTCCGCGCCGGTATCTTCGCTGCCATGTACCAGATTGGTGGTGTCGTTGCTCTTCCCTTCGTCGGCCCCGCCATTGACACCTGGGGCCGACGCGTTGGCATGTTTATTGGTGCCTTGACCGTCGTTGTTGGTACCATTGTCCAGGGTGCTGCGCAGTACCCCAGTGCTTTCCTCGGCGGTCGTTTCCTCCTCGGTTTCGGTGTCTCCATTGCTGCCGCGGCTGGACCCATGTACGTCATTGAGATTAACCATCCCGCCTATCGCGGTGTCGTCGGAGCCTTCTACAACACGCTCTGGTTCTCCGGTTCTATCATCGCGTCTGGAGCGACCCGTGGCTCTCTGGACGTCAGCTTCCCTTTCTCGTGGCGCATCATCACCTGGCTTCAGGCCCTCTTCTCGGGCATCATTGTCATTTTCTCTCTTCTCCTCCCCGAGTCGCCCCGTTGGCTCTACGTCAACAACAAGCAGGAGCAAGCCAAGCAGATGCTCACCAAGTACCACGGCAATGGGAACCCCGAGTCCGCTTGGGTAAAACTCCAGATGCGCGAGTACGACGAAGCCCTTGACCTCGACGGTTCCGATAAGCGCTGGTGGGACTACCGTGCGCTCTTCCGCTCGCGCGCCGCCGTCTACCGTCTCACGTGCAACGTCGTTATTTCCATCTTTGGTCAGTGGGCCGGTAATGCCGTGCTCTCATACTTCCTTTCGTCGGTGCTCGATACCGCCGGCTACACGGGTGTGTTTGAGCAGGCCAACATTACGCTCATCAACTCTTGCCAACAGTTCCTCTGCGCCATCGTCGGTGCCACGCTCGTCGACAAGATCGGTCGCCGTCCCCTCCTGCTCTTCTCGTTCGCCGGCTGCAGCGTCATCTGGCTCGGCATGACTGTCGCCTCGGCTATGTTTGCGGAGTCCCAGGACGGCTTCGACGAGGACGGCAAACCCAAGTACACTAACGAGGCTGCCTCGAAGGCGGCTCTCGCCATGGTCTTCATTTTCGGATCTGTCTTTTCGTTTGGTATCACGCCCCTCCAAGCTCTCTACCCCGTCGAGGTGCTCTCTTTCGAGATGCGCGCTAAGGGTATGGCTTTCTCGTCGCTCGCCGTCAATGCCGCGGGTCTGCTTAACCAGTTCGCCTGGCCGGTTTCGATGGCCAAGATTGACTGGAAGACGTACATCATCTTTACCATCTGGGACGCCATCCAGGTTATAGTGGTCTACTTCCTCATCCCCGAGACCAAGGGCCGCACTGTAAGTTGGATGTTTTTTGTGCTTAAGAATTTCAATCTCCCTCCAGTGACAGGGCAGTTAACTAACTCTGCTCACAGCTGGAACAACTGGACGAAATCTTCGAGGCCAAGAACCCTGTCAAGATGTCGACTAGGAAGAAGAAGGTTGCCGTTGATGACGAGGGCCATATTGTCGATGTTCGCGACGCCTAATTGAGCTGTTTACGCAGCCAGGCAAATGATTCTCTGGGCAGGCTTGTCTCTGTTCCCTCCCTTGTTTTTGTTCCTCGAAAGTATTTTGGTTATGGAACCTGTCCCTACCCATTCACAAAAAGGACGGAGCAAGCAAGACAGAGAGGTAGGACGCTTTCCACGAGCGAGAAGCCGTCTCTGTCGGGGAACGAAAATACCTAGGAGTCTCCCGCAGGAAACGGCATGACGGCACCGGGAACTGTTTTGTTCTAGTACTAGGGCAGGTTTTGTGGATTAACTGTCACAAGCCCAGAAACAAAATCTTTTTAATACCTGTGTTATTTATATTTCGAGTTTTATGCACCTTTTGTTACGGGGGGAGGCTTTGAAGGATGCATCGTCTACATTTACCAAAATCAATACCACTGCGCATTGTCATTCGGAGACTTTCTGTTTTTCTGCTCTGTTCCTTGTCGAGTGCCTTCATACATTGCTCATATACCTCGTACTCGCTTCGAAGCTACCGTGAGGAAAGGAGAGGCGAATGCTTAGTGCAGTGAGCCCTCACAGCAAAGGTCTGGGCAGCAAAAGCAATGAGAATAGGGGATTTACGCGTCCGGATCGGATGTCCCGCCTGGATGGATATGAGTGGCGTTAAGCTTCCCACCTATGACATCTTGCTCGCTGAACACGGAAGGGGGTGGAGCGTCATCCACCTGTCTTAACTGGCGGGATTGAAGGCGCAGCGGAATTCCTTTCAGGAGCAAGGAGCATCTTCCGTGTCTTCTTGATGACCCGCAGGACGAGAAGTGGATTCGCCAGTCGTGGACTCGCCGACTGGTGAAGATGGAGCTTGACATGCGGGGGCAGCTACACAAGTGTGTCCGCTTAGTCGTGAGGGTGGGAAGTCTTACGAAGTAGCGAGGGGAATGAGGCCAGCTTGGAGGGGAGATTGTACGACATGACACGGCAGAGAGGAGGCAGTCGGCTGCATGTCTCAGAGTCAAGGGCAGCTGAAATATCGTGGGCCCTTTCTTAGTGCGCCTCACTAAAAAATATTCATCTCGCTTTTTCGTTTGTTTCGTTTCGCTCGAGAGGCGGCTCCACTACATGTCAAAAGAGTGTGTGGGTGCCACTGTGGTGCCATCACACCGGGAAGAGACGGGAAAAGAAATTTCTGATTCGATATGTCGTATTCCGGCACTGCGGCACTGCGGCACGCGATCTCGGTACAGCTGAAGGATTTCAAGCTTATATCTGGAGTATAGGGTGTGTGGGATAGGAATGGGGGGGCTTTTCGGATGGGGGAAACTTCGAAAAGATGGTGGAGAGTGGAGATGTGGAGCGAGATCTTAGATCTGTCAAAATTTTGGGGGGCTTGTCAGGCCAGTTTTGTGTGGGAACTTGGGGTCGGTGGTTCATTTCGCGATGCATGCGTGGCGTGAGCAGGAGGGGAACTTAGAGGCTGTGGTGGATTTTTCTCTCTTTCTAGCCTGGCGAGAAAAATGTTTCGGAGGGTTTGGACCAGGCTGGTCTTTGCTCTCTTTGTGCTACATACTTCCGTCGTGTTTTCGGTAGTTGGCTCTTGACTCATTTCCGAGAGGATTCGCTGGCCCGGGACTTCGTAAACGAACCGGCTTGGTCTTGGCCTTGGAAGGACGAAGTCCTCTTTTCTAATTATCACGATGCTTTGCTTTCTCGGTGTCGGTAAACCCCAGATTATTGAGAGACCTTGACTCTGGATCTGGATGGATCGGATCTTACGGGTCTTACAAAAATTCAAACATCAGATGGGGAAGAAGAGGCCATGATGACGCCAATGGCACGTTTTTCTAAAAGACGTGCATGAAAAGCCTTCGATCCATCTGCATCTCTAATCCATCTGTATCTCTGATCCATCTGTATCTCTGGTCCATCTGTATCTCTGCTTCCATACTTCTCTAAGCCTATTGCGCTAGTTGTCCTTTTCCACCTACATACATCGTAGCCTTCGCTAACGATATCATGTGGACGCTCCTTCTCTGCCAGCTGGATCCTCTTTGCGCGACCCTCATGAGATGTCGCTGGAAAAGCAACCGAGCCAAGACGCGTGTGGGGGCCCAGACCAAGCTCTTCGGTGTGAAGAGCCAAGTAAAATAGCAAGCCTCCACGACGGTCGCAGTGGAAGACAAGGTCGAGTCTCGCCTCTCTGCCAGACCTGGCTCACGATGTCAAGATGCAAGCAGTTACGAGATCATCCATCCTGCATAGGAAAAAAAAAAATTAAAAACCTATATTATTATATTACGAGTATTTAACAATGCAAGCCACTTGCAGTCTAGTATGATTTGTTTTCCCAAAAAAAGAAAATCAGAAAAGACTTTTCTTGCCATGCGCCCCTTTTCTTCCCGCTCCCGGTCCCTTCCTGCATCAATTGATGGATGATCACTTCACCGTCTTAGCCCGCCTGGTCCTGGTCCAGAGCTCTTGACACCGGGTCTGACCGTGGGTGTGGGTGCGTCTGCCAGAAGGGACCCGCAGCAGGTCAGCGTCTCGGCTGACACCGCCTCTTCCAAGGGTGTGGCACGCCGTATGCAGCAGGGCTCCCTTCATGCACACATGCACGCTTTGCAGGACGACAGGTCGTTTCTGGTCGGGTCGTAATTTCATCTCGTCTTTCTTAGCGGCACCCGGTTCCAATAACCAAAAGAAGTAAACAACGAGAACACCACGAATTTCCGTCGTGTGTGTGTGTGTGTGTCTCACCCCCCTTTCCCCCCCTTTTATTTCTTCTCGTCGTTATTGATTTTTTTTCCTTATTATACGAGGTGCTTGTCATTAGGATGTGCGTTGCCATTCTGGAGATTGTCAGGAGCAACGCGGTACGTGCCGAGACCATCCTCGTCCTGTCCCGCATTGCAAGTGCTGTAATTGAGGATCTGAAGGAGCTTGAACACGGCAAAGGCCAACAACGCGCCCAAGAGTGGTCCAACCCAGTAAATCCAGTGATAACCATGGAACCCAGCGATGACGGCGGGGCCGAAAGATCTCGCGGGGTTGACCGACGTGCCCGTAAGCGACACGCCCACCATGTGGCACATGAAGATGGCGATGCCGATGCCCAGCGGCGCGATGAAGGTGGCGCGGTGCTTCTCGACCGCCAGCATGTACACGACGAAGACGAGGTTGGCCGTCAGGAAGACTTCGATGAAGAGGCCCTGGACGACCTTCACGTCGGTGCCGAGGGTGTTGCGGACGAGGAGGGGCCCGGGGAGGAGGCCGTCGACGACTGCTGCTGCTGCTATGCCGGCGACGATTTGGGCGATGAAGACGATTACGCCTCGGATGGGTTTGACGGCGCCGACGAGGACGAGGCCTAGGGTAATCTGTTTTATTGTGTCGTTTCCGCGTGAGTATAATAAAAGGCGTAGAATGACCCAAAACACGTAGCCATTGTATATATATAAAAAGAAAAAGAAAAAGAAGAAGAAAAAAAAGAAGGCACTTACAGCAGGGTTAAACATGCCACCAGACACACGGTAAAACGCCCACACATTAGCAGCAATGGCACCGCCAAAAGCCGAAGAAATGAACAGCAGCGTAGCCGCATCGAGAGGGGCGCCGTGGCGGGTGAGAAGAACGGCCTGCGTCGCGGCGAAGGAGAGGAAGAGGAACATGAAGGTGCCGCAGAACTCGGCGATGGCGGCCACGACCTCGTTTCTCAACGGGTGCGACATGCCAAAGGTTTTCGTGCGCTCGACGGGATCGAGCGTCATCCCCGCGCCGCCCCCGCCAGGGCCCGCGGCGGTCGTGGATGGCCCTGGGGGGTAGGAGCCGTTCGAGGACATCTCAGGGGGGTTTATGATGGTATCGTCGAACGGATCGAGTTTGGAAGAGTTGGGTGAGGAAAATGGGGTGGAAAGGACTGACGGGAAGAGAAGATAGAAGAAGAGAAGAAGATAATGTCTCGAAAATTAGCTTGATGAGGATGGAGGTCTTAATAGTATATATACTCGCGATGTCATATCCTTTATCTTTTCCCCTTAGATTGGGTCTTGGTCATGCAATTGCTTCTTCGAAAAGGTTCCTGAGCGAGGGGTACACAGACATACACACCCCCCCTTCACGGAGACTGATTCAAGAGAGAGAGAGTGCGTTCCGTGGTAACCCATTGGAGCTTATTCCCACACCCTCAAGGACCACGCTATCATCGGTCCATCTACGTACGAAGCATGCAGCTCCTCCCAAGGGCCGGAGCCATGGGATAGCTCTATTTCTCTGGCGTGTCTGTTTAATTTCGAAAGAGTATGCACCTACCTAGGTCTTGCATCTTCGATATCCACCCGAAAACAGCCACTGAGATATGTGCTTCCCTTCCCCCCCCTTGCTCGTACGTAGCCAGGGTAGCTGATACTTTCGCCCATTTCCCCACCTTTGCAGCTCTCTCCCAAACATTGCCGGGCAGTACGGCCGAAAGAGACACTAAACAAAAAAAGAGTGGAAACAAAAGAAAATAGAAAACAAGAGCTTGTGTAATGGTTGATTCATAACCCCGAGCACTCTTCCCTCAAGATGCGGTCTGTGGCGCCATCAAAGTTGGCCCAGCGGAACTTCGAGCGGACCCGGTACGGCTAGACCAAACTCGAACTTTGAGTTTAAGTCGGCCGACGCGGGATCCCAGTCGCAGACGGGCTGGAAGAAGCTGAGGAAAGCGAAAGCAACTAAGATACAAACGGGTAACGAACCACAAAGCCATCGGCGTAGCTTAGTCCCCTACTATGACCCTCTCGGTGGCGTTAAAATGTCTGATGGTGCGCGGGACCCTTGGCGTGGGCTTGCGCTGCTACGAAGGCTTTACCTAGTGACCCCAAAGGGGTTGCATCGCTATCCAGTCTAAAAGTATGTGTGGTCATCCCTGGTCCAATTGTGGCAATCGGTGCAATTTTGAAGGAATTCAGGAATTCTTCAGGTGAATTGCAAGTCCGGAGCACCGGGTGTTACTTGTTTTGTGTGGTGTCGACTTGGGCTTGGCTTGAAGACAAGATAACGAGGGGGAAGAAGGGCGGTCGGAGAAGGAGAAAAAGAAAAAGAAAAGAAAACCAAAATAACGTAAAAAAAAAGCGAAAACCACAAGACCACGAGGAAATTGCAAGATCCAGATCATGCAGGTGCGTAGCCTGCTTCGTAACACCAGCCCTGGGTCCATCCTCCCCCAGCCTGCGGCCATCGTCAATGGCGCTACCCGAACCCGGTGATGGGCGAAAATACGAAATAAACTCGGATTTTCCCATCCCTTTGGAGGATCCAGACCTTCATTTTACAAAATACAGTGTGCCGCCTCACACGTGCGGCCGTGCTCCGCTCATCTGCCGACGGTAGATTCAGCTTTAGATGCTAGTATGCATCTCATCTGAGATTTGATGAGATCTCTTTCGAACCGAGGAATTAGATGGGAGATTTCAAGCCTTCCGCTCCGTCGGATGCAGGGTGGGAGTGCAGAAATTTCGCTTCTGATCTGGACTCTCGGTGTACGGGTGTAGTTGTAGCAAATTGCTGTCTAAAGTACGAAGTAAAGACACCACCAAATGATGTCCCGTGCCCACACCAATACGTTGTTCTGTCCGAGGGAAAAGCATTTCCAACCTAAGTGTACGAAGTAGGCTCGAAGCCAATGGTTTTGAAAATCCACGGCACTCCGGGTGGGTGAGATACAAAAGGCAAATGGAGACGCACGCGTGGACGCAGATAGCACCGAGACTCATAAAACGGTTTGAATCAAGGGATTGAGACTCGTCAATACCAAAGGGTCCTCAAGCGCATCGTTGGAGCCGCCGGCGTGGGTGATTCAGCTCATAAACACATGTTTCCACTTGTATTGCAACTGTGTCTGGCAAATACTTCGTGATCTGATCGGTGACACATTGCGGGGGAGTGATTGCCGAGAGATCTCGATCGAGGGTCAAGGATGGAGGCCAATTGAAGGACCAGTCAGAGCAGAATATCGAGTGGGTAAGAGCTGCCGATAGTAAGGGTGGGTTGTATTGCAGACTGAAAGTATGGAGGTGTGTAGGTCCGGTCCTCTCAGATTTGGGCCCGGTCAAAATAGCAAAATACGAAGACCCTCTCAGCCAAGTAGCTAATGGACGGACTGCCATTGAGACTATTGGACCTGAATTCTTCATGCCGTGGGCCAAGTTGGAACGAGAGTAGAAACACGCACGAGGGCTGGGAGCAGAACGCCGGAGCCGAATCCCAAGCTAGCAAAGGGACCGACCATTTGAAAAGCGACCGGTGCAAAAAGAAAGACAACCGGTGTAAAGGTCCGGGGCTGTGCGAAAGCCGATCCGGCGAGCGGATGGTCAAGACACGGTCGCAGACAAGCAAGCTAGCGTGGTTGGGTTGCGCCGAGGCTATGGTTACCATGGACCCCAAGACGTCACTTGCCAAGCAAGGCAGCATCCGGCTCGACTTTAAACTGGAGTCGTGAGAACATGATTAGCTCGGCCAGGCACTAGGTAAGAAAATTTGAACCAAGATTCAAGCTGATCCTGCATCAGCTAGAGAGTTGATGGTGTTCTCGTATTCCCCAGATCCCGCAATGAATGCAACACAAAATCTCAAGCTCGACATTCAAGCTTTTCGATTTCCCGCTGCCTCCTTGCCTCGGTCTCCCCGAATTGGTGGATAAGGAAATGGGCGGGCGACTAAGCAAGCCATGCGAGCAAGAGCCAGTGTGAGGGTCGCCAAGAACCACTGAGAGCCAAGAGCTAGATTGGCCCAATTGACCTGTTTTTGAGGGGTTGGGGCAAGAAGAAGCTTTCCATTGCCCTCGATTCACTCCGTATTCCGCGGAGGTGAGGTGATGTGATTTTGGTGTCCAGCAATGCTAGTTGCATGATTTTGACTCAATTTATGCTGCGATACACTGAAGGTTCATGATGCCGAGCCGTGGCTCCCCATGCAGCCTAAAGTATGAGGCATCAATGATGAATTTGGAAAATACACGGAGACGGGAAGCCGGACCCACACACCAAGACAACAATTGAGTCTTCTTGTTTCTCTTCCACAACATGTGAAATTTACCTGTGTACACCACAACATATCCACGAGTTAATCTGTGTTCTCGACTCGCCCATCCATAAGAGGAGATTGTGGCTGGTATATACGTCTCACTTCTGACAAATAGCAACTTGTGGCCGTTGTCGTTTCTAGGATTGGACTTGACAATTTTTGGAAATTGCTCACGAGCCTCAATTCCGATTAAGACTAACAGCCTAGTTTTCACGTGATGATATCAAGTTCTTGAAATCACTTAAGAAAACATTCATTTGAACAAGGGGTATGAAAAGACCTTGGGCTATTTATACTTCAACAGGTGGAACACTCTTCCATCACCAAACTTTGTACCAGCCTTTGATATGTCCGACGCGGAAGCCTTGGAGCCTGTCGCCGGGTGGCCCACCACAAAACCATTCGTGAATCTGGTACTCCTTCACAGAACCTTCCGAGTGCCTAAGAAGTGGGTAAGGCCTGTTACACCTGGTCATGTAACCCTTTCTACTCATCATGTTCAACAGAGGAGCTTAGCTTCATCAGTAAGATGATCTCGGCCACGACCAGTCGGCTCGCTATATATGTTGATAGCCTGTTGAACGCCGTTAGAATAGCGTCTTTGTAGGCCATTGGGTGGCTAGGACTCAATTCTTGTTGTCAATTTACAGCTATCCGTATAGGAAAGCCGGACGGGAATCAACAAACATTACCTCAGCGCCAGCGCCAGCATGTCCCAATCCGTTCCGTTCTTGAATCCATTCGTAGACCCGAGTCGGCTATAGACTTCTGCCAGCTCTCAGGTTACTCGGGTTCACGGGCGAAAGTCAAAGAAACCCTATCAGTCCAGGAGTATTCAAGAGCGGTCGACCAATACACTACTTAGATAATTTGCTGAGATCTGCTACTCATATTACTAAACCTCCTCTTGAGTACCTAGAGTACTTCATGTTCCACGGCGGCTATTTCGAGACCTGTTAGTGGTACCTACGAGTCTTCAAGATGCACGACTACTATCTCGCTTAACACATTATTACACCGGTTATCAATAGTATCGTCAGTCTGATAACATGCGCCGAGTTCGTCGCTGAGCTCCGGAAGTTGGTCGACGTCGACTTTGGCGAAAAAGATATCCTTGTACTTTTCATTGTTTGAGGTCCTAGATAATTGAGGCGGGCAGTAGGTGTTAGCAATAATTACTAGGTATTTTCTAATACGGGCATCGTAAAACATGAACATGAAGTACTCGTCGCCTCTGTGGTCCTGGCTGTGCTATTAACACTTACTCTTCCACGAACAGGGCGATAGCCTTGCAAGGGCTACACAAATTTGCACAAAAGTCGAGGAGGACGCCTTTCTTCTCCTTCATTGCCGTTTTGACATTCTCGGCACTATTTATGGTGGTAATTTGTTGCAGTACTTCCTGTCATTGGCTGGGATATAGTCGCCTCGTTGGCCGACATGTAAGTCGGAGTTACGCACGTCTCTAAGTAGCGGATCGCCTTTCTTTATCTCTTTTTCTGGAGAAACTTGATCGGATTTCGAGGCTAAGGAGGTGCGGTCCAGTCGTGTGCCTGCCTATGAGCTCACATTGACGACTGTTGATGGACGGGAAACCAGGCTGAGATTCGCAAAGTCGCAGGGAGGTGGAAACAAGGGTATGAGGGCTGAGGGTAAGCGGGGCACATATAAGACGTTGATAAAGGCCTCTTGATTGCTGGCCATATAGCGGTAACGCGTTCTTTTGCAGCAGGACGGCTGAAAAGCCCTCAAGCGATCCGTCCATATCCATTCGAGTGAAACGGATGGCGATCTATGCAAGGGATTCGCGGCCCGGCTCAAGCGCCCTGAGCTGCTCCTTAGGCTTCATTCCTCGTTTCATATCCTATCTGCGAGGAAGGCTTGTCGATCGCTTCAATGACTTCCAATGGTGCATGTAAGCTAAATGTAACACCACGAAAGAGTGGTAGCACAGCAGCATGACAAGTACTTTCAAGCCGAAGTTGGCTGCCCTATCAAACTGGCTACATCGGCTATCTACTCTTCATCGCTAATGATATATAATCCTGTACAGGCAGAACGGAAAGCTCCCTCGACGACGCGTTTGTCTCATATTTGCACACTCATACTGAGTAACGTTGGAGCCTTCTCGCCAACAACGCCACCTCCGTCTCCTGACAAACGAGTTCTCCAAGTCACGGAAGGTTCGTCGTATTATAACAGCGAACCATGAGTGTTTCACTCATCTAGACCACTATTGCGGTATGGCTATGATCCAAAGGCTCAAGGTGGAAAAGGAGAGCGGACACACAAAAGGTAGTAAGGAAAACGATACTGATGAAGAGAAGAAAAGGGGGGAGGAAAAAAAGGAAAAAAAAAAGGCAAAAAAGAAAGGAAAAAAAAAAACGCGAGAAGAAAGAGGAAAAAAAGATTTCGGATGAGCCTTCTTAGAAGGCGCATTGGGATTTGAGCCCAATGCGGGGGTCGAACCCGCAGCCTTGAGATTAAGAGTCTCACGCTCTACCGATTGAGCTAACCGGGCAGGTTATTGATTGATGTAACAATGCCTTGGCGTTCAGCCTTTGTTGGATCCTCCGCAAAATTCTGACGACTCTCCCTAGCCTTCCGCCTCTCTCTACCTTGACCTCGTTTCCACCTGGTTCCTGTTCTCTAAGTGACAGCAGATTTACAAGGCGGGGCTCAACATCAGCGATGGGTTTATACGAAGTAAATTAGTTGCGGCCACCCAGCCGGGCAAGCAGCCCTATAACAATTCCAGTTATGGAAACTTACCTCGTGTCGCAAGGCAGTGTTCTGCGCTTGTGTAACGTCGCATTACATTGGACACTTTCTCGGACGCATTCAGAGATTCCTCCACGACAGACAGCCGAGGTTTCGTGGTTCCTGGAAGATAGGACAGGATATAGTTTTGCGTTACATGCATGGCACGGGATGTCTGCGAAGACCAGCTGATAAACGAGGCAGTACGCCTCACTCTTTCTTCGGACCGATAGTTCGCATAACATGCAAGTGGCAGTATTAGTTGACTCCGCCACTCCCCAGAGTCCCTCATCTCATGGGCAAACCTGCAAAATTACTTAGAAGTTTCCGAGTAAATTAGATTAGCTCCTTCTCTGTAATGTGCCTGTTGGGAAGCGGGTTCGGGTTCCCGGTGGATCGATGACCTGTTTTTCCTATCAGTGGCGGAGTGGGCTTCAATTTGAATAAAGGGACACCTGAGTCGAGCACGGCAAGGAAAGTCATTCAAGCGTAAGCTTATAAGTCCCGCTTGGCGCCGATGGCAATGGAAGTCACTACGCAGTTCGCTCATCCGACTGGCTGCGAATTGTTCCGAGATTTTACAACGATATCCTTCCTCTAGTCATACAACGACTATAGTGTCCTTAGTGCTATAGTATCTGATCCGGCGGACGAGAGATTTACCGCCTGGCACCCCGAGCCTCATTCAGTCGTACTGTTTGCCCAGAGCCCTAGACCTCATCGTCGGTTGATACGGAAAAAAATTGAGGGCAAAGTCATTATAGCGGCACATTGTTCTGCTAGGTCAATTATTCTATCACCGAGGGATTTTAGCCTTACACGACTTGTAGTGGTTACTCTTTCCTATCACCCTTCCCTCTCGATCACATAACCGCCGCGGGTATACAAGATTTCCAGCTCTATCCCTATCCACCGCCTACCGAAACACTTCCCGGTACCTCACCACTACCCAAGGGATCGACTCAGACTCTCAGGCAAGGTATATTGGTACATTCCGCGTTGGCAGTGTCGTGGGAGAAGTCGGATATTAGTGTCCTATCACAGCCACCTCCAACGGAGATTCCAAGGAGCGAACTCGGGATGATCATTCCGGGACAGGCGCCAGCAACTCTAACTCGGTCAGAGGGTGGTCGCGGGCTTTCATAGGCGAGATTCGGTGTCGTAGCAGTTAGGATTCCTATTTTGGTTTTCCTTCTCGTCGTCAGCTGTTGCGTTTGGTGCATTCGGGAGAAGAGGAAGGAGAGGAAGATATCACGGACAGCACAAACATAGACGGCCGACGCCGATAGCATGGGAGGTTTCGTCGAGAACGACAATGATCAAAATGGCCATGATTCCAATGGGCGGGGGTGGTCGCATTAAACGGAACTGCCCGAAAGGCCGAAATCGTTTCTGAGAGTATGGTTCCTTGCCCTTGGTCCGCAGCTCTTTCCGTGTTTCATTTTGTGTTTGTGTTAGTTCTGTGGAGAATAGCGAGACCTAAACCCTCCCTATAATAGGATCTGTACCTTTCACGAATAATACAGAAGCCGATGACTGCAAGCGCGGCTAGCATGGCGACAAGTTCTAGAAGGGTGAATATAGGTTTAGACCCTCTCTCATCGAAGTGATAATAGCCATGTCGCTCATAGTGAAAGAGGAGGGACCATCTTCCGGTTTATTTTGGGTTTCACACTCACACCCCACAAGATTCATCGCTTTTGCCATTTCGAGGCTATTTGATCACTCTACTTCGTAGTTCGTACCGAGCAAGTGGTTGGATCGGTATTGTTAGAGCTAGGGCTCCCTGGTCAAAATAACTATTTTGGGCTGTCTTGGACTATGTTGATGACCATGAAAGTTTAAGAATTCTCCATTTTTATATACCCGCGAAAATATGAACGAAAGAGAGAGAGAAAGGCGGCCTCTTCTGTCACCTCGACTTTTTTTTCCCTCTTTTCGTGACGTTGATATCCCAGATGGCCTCAGAAACTGATATCCTTTGATTCTTCAAGGAACCAATGGTTTCAACAGATTGCCCCATCAATTGCATTAGCCGCAGCTTACAGGCAAACTTCACGGAGGAGAGCTAATTTGAGACGGCGAGAGGGGGGAAATAAATAAATAAACATCGGATGACAGGAGTAATACAAGAAGAATGCCGACCACGGCCGATGCAGATTATTCTGCTGTGAGATTTCATGTGACGACAGAATCGACCGGTCGCGCCATGGAACGAATATGAGAAGTGCATCGAAGTTTCCTAGACTCGGAGTACTGATACAATTGGTACTGCTATATCCGAAATTCGGGTGAACTAATACCGGGATGCGGGCCTAAAGTCCGTCTTGTAGGATTGGGCAGGGGTATCAGTACCTCCAAATTGACTCATGCGGTTGGCGACTGGGTTCAGGCTGCTGAGAAATCAAGTGATGGAGCCTGCTTACGTTGCCAAGAAGTGCCCAAACCGCAAGAGGAACTGTGAAAGAGTTGAGGCGACAATAAGCAGGAGCGAAAAAGTGAGGAGAGAACAACAAAAGAAAATATTAAATTGGAGACTCCAAGTTAGACTATGACCCCATTAGTTTCATCACGAGTTCCCCGCGACAAGCCCAATTGCATCCGCTTCACGCCGCTCTAAGTTGCCCGACCTTGCCTCCCTTTCTCGGAATCCATTCACGACCTGAAATCCACCGTGCTCCGCCGGACCTGCCACGAGATTTACCGGCCCCAGGCGTCCGCTCCTCTGCGCCATCAGTCCGCCACGCCCTTTCGTCCACACACCTTCTTTGCCCGCCCCCTCCCCCGCCTGATGTACCGAGGGAGACAGAGAAGAAGCGCCTGCGAAGCGTGAAAAGTACCCGCAGCCATTCGGCTTGCAGAAGCCGAAAAAAAGAAAGAAAAAAAAAATAACGAACCACCACTACCATGGACACAGATTTTGAGGCCGAATCGCCCTCCGCGCCATCGGACGCTGGCAATCACATCCCCGCCTTCACCGTCCTAGAGCCGGGCACCGCCGCCCCCACCCACATCCCCTCGACAGCCCCGTCGCCGCCCACTGGTTCCAATGCGCCGAAATCGCCCGCCCTGAACCCTCGCAGTTGCGTGACGTGTCGTCGTCGGAAAGTGCGCTGCGACAAGCGCATGCCGTGCTCGAACTGTCGGCGGAATCAGATCCAGTGCATCTTCCCGGCCCCTGGACGTGCGCCACGTCGACCTCGCCCGCGGGACCCCGACGCACCGCTGCCGAACTCGAAGAAGCGCGAGATTGAACTGTTGGAGAGATTGAGGAAGTTGGAGGGGATTGTTGAGGAGTTGAGTAGTCAGGTCGATACCAGTGATGTCCGTCACACGTCGGTGTCTGCTGCTTCGCCTGAGGGCTGCGGCCACGATGCGTGCGACGACTATGGAAGTGGTAGCGGGGCGACACCGACGAGTAAGGAGGATTCGTCGCCTTCTAGCATTCCGGTTTCTGGGCCGTCTGGCGGGCGCACAGGTCCATCGTACGCACCCAATTACGAGGTGAACGCGAGCTTGTACAAGAAGTTTGGAAGGCTGGTCATCAACAAGGGTGAAGGAAGGTATATCAGCAGTGCCTTTTGGTCGAGCGTCAAAGACGAGGTAAGTTCTTTTGGAGGTCCCTGTTCCGTCTCGTCCATTCCTACTCACTCCGATGGTCATTATCTAGTTCGATGAGATTCGAAGCGGCGTCCACATCTTATCGGATGATACCGATTATACTTCTGAAGAAGAAACCCCCGAACCGGCCGAATCATCCGATCTGCAGAGCCACGATGCTTTCATGTTCGGTTATCGCGCATCCGACATCGACTTATCTACCTTCCATCCTCCGCAGTCACAAATCCCCTTTCTATGGCAGGCGTACAAGGAGAGTGTAGACCCGGCGATAAAGCTCATCCATGTACCCACTCTCGACAAGACGTTCGAAGAACTAGCAAATGGCAGTACACCAAACCTTACGCCGCCCAATGAGGCGCTGGTATTTGCGATTTACTTTGCTGCGCTGGTTGCCCTTGAGGAGGACGAGGTACGATGATACTTTTCAGTCCCCATCCCCGTTTGCCTTATTTTCTAGTACTCGTACTAATGTTCCCTCTAGGTCGAAGCGCAACTTGGCTCAGCAAAAATGCCTCTGCTCAATCGCTATCGATTTGCCCTGGAGCAAGCGCTAGCAAAAACTAACCTCCTAAGGAGCCTTGATTTCACGTCCCTCACTGCCCTTACATTATACCTTGTGGTTGTGCGACGTATTGATGATACGCGGTTCTGCTGGACCACTACTGGTCTGGCCATTCGAATCGCTCAGGGACTAGGCCTCCACCGTGACGGCACTCATTTCAATTTACCGCCGTTCGAGACCGAAATGAGAAGACGAGTATGGTGGGTGATATGTGGAATCGATATGCGCTCTGCCGAGGAAATGGGCACGGATCTCACCATCGTTACCCGTACCTTCGACACGGAATTCCCTACCAACATCAACGATGAAGACATCAGCCCAGAATCAACAGAAATGCCGCCAGCCCGCGAGGGGCTAACCGACACGTCTATGGCTCTTGTGCGTCACGAGGTCATTGCCCTGAGCCGCCGCCTCTTTGCCCTTGCCACGGCTGCCGGCTCGGTCTGCCCCAAGGATACATCCTCGAGCATGGCGGAGAGGGAGCGAATGCTAGTCGAAACGTACGCTAGAGTCGAGGCTAACTTCCTGAAATACTGCGACGACGAGAACCGTCCTCTGATCATCATGGCGACGTTGGTAGCTCGCATCCTGATGGCCAAGAGTTCCCTCATCATCTACCAGCCCGCGCTCTTCCCCGGTAACGGAAACGATCTTTCAGAAGCGATTAAGGAGCGGCTATTCATCTCGGCCGTCGAGATTATTGAGTACAGCTACAAACTTAACAACGATCACCAGTTCAAGCGATGGAGATGGCTCTTCCAGACGTATACCCAGTGGCACGCTATCGCTTACATTCTTCTCGAGATGTGTCGTCGACCTTGGTCGCCGACCCTGGAGCGAGCGTGGGGCGACTTGAACCGCACCCTCAACAACCGCCAGAACTTTGATCTTACCAAGACGGCCGATCACTTGGCCGTGTGGATGCCCCTGCGAAAGCTACTTCTGAAGGCCCGTCGACATCGCGACTCTGAAATTGCGAGGCTCAAGACTAGCCCCGATGAAGTCCGTAAGTTGGACTTGGCGGATCGGCATAATCAGTACAGGCCGCGGTTCGGTCGCGCGCCTGGGTTGGACGTCGACTTGGAAGAAGTCCGCAAGCGGTGGCTGGACTTCGTGCAGCCGGATACTACCCCTAGCGAGGGAGGAGAGATCACGGCTATCCCCGGACAGCCCCCTCGACTTTCCCAACCGGATTCCCAAATGGGAGGAACGCTCAATGGCAATCGAGGAGACTACGTGTCTCAGCCGGCGACAGAGCAACAGGTCCACGCCAGGGTGCAACAGGCGGCATCTGGTCTAGATACTACGAGGGAAGCGTACCTCGACGAGATGCTCGACGCGCCCTTCGATCCCATCGTGTGGTGGCGGGTCATGTCACCCGGAGCGACTCTGCCCTCTGCGGCGCCGGCACAGCCCATCCTACAAACCGGCGCCGCTACCATGCAAACGCCAAACGTACACGGCAATCAGGCAATCATACCGTCACCGACTCAGGCGGCAGGAGGAGAAGATCCTCAAACATCGCCACAGATGGGCTTGTCGAATTTACAAGGGGTGCACGCGCAAGCCGCGAGCAACACACCGCCGTGGCTATGGCCTGATCCGTATGCGGCGGCGGTTATAGGCTCATGCGGTGGTGGTGGTGGCGCTCTCGGCCAAGCGCAAGGGCAGGGCCAGGGCCAGGGGCAAGCTCTGGGACTCGTGCCTGGTGAAGGGGGCGATGATGGGATTATGAATATTGATGAGTTTAATTGGCAGTCTTGGGGGGATACCGTGAGGGGGTTGGGGATGACGTAGAATGGGATGGAGTTTTATTTGGGAGGTAGGTTCGTTCTGTCTGATTTCCTTTCCTTCTTGTTTTTTGGCTCTTGTGATACCTATTTTTTCTTTGGTTTTTGGCAGGTGTCTGTGTATGAGTTCGGGGATAGACATCAATATGTGGACACGGATTTCATTGTCTAATTTAGATGGACTGGAGGGAAAAGGTTGTGGACCTAGGAACTCGTATCTGGAATTGGCTACGCACATATACATATATATATTATATATCGGCAATGGATCTCTATGTACAGGAAGTATTCTCCTCTCTCATCTCGAGATCAATATCAGAACAATGATAATATTCATTAATCCCCACTTCTTAGAGCTTTCCTCCCTTGACCAGATTCTCATCCTTCATCGCCTCATCCTTTCCAAACACACCCAAGTTCCACGGCCCACCCTTCGCCTTCAGATTCACAACCACAACCGCATCCGCAACGCCGCCCCTAACCTTCCCATCCCCAATAGCCTCCACCTCCGCCCCCGTCCTATCCAGCCCCAACACCAGATACCCATCGCCCCTAGCCTTCAACACCCTGGGACTAATAATCTTCTCAGCCCACGGAATCGCCGAAGTAGGATGCCCCAGCTCCCGCTCGCCGCCAAACGTAGCGGGCACCCTGCCGATGAACTCGAGCAGGTCCCTCCGCTCGCGGTCGACGATGGAGCGGGAGGGTGTCCCGGCCTCGGCGGCGCGGGGGAAGAAGCGCGATAGGAGGGTGAGGAGGAAGTATTGGGGGGGGAACATGCTGATTTTGCGGGCGTGGTGGAGGGAGAGCCAGGTTGAGGGCGTGGCGAAGGTAGCGGAGGTGTGTTCTATGCCGCCGTCGGGGGTGGGGACGATGATGGAGGAGGTGTCGGTTGGGATGGTGATGGCTGGTTCTTGAGAGGAGGAGGAGGATGATGAAGGGGTTGTGTCGGGGTTGGGGGGCAGGAAGTAGAGGTACATTTGGGTAGTGAAGCGTTTGGGTGCTGGCGGCGGAGTGATCCATCTTGTGAAGGGGATGAGTCCGTCTTTAGAACGCCGTGTCAGTCAGAACCCTTCAAGATGTCCAGATTGAAGAAGAAAAGAAGTTGGATTCTGTGTACTTACCAACATCAGGAACACCACCCACACCCTCCACCCAATCCCCAAACTTCACCTCCCCACTATGCACCCTCCTCCTCCCTTCATCCCTCACCCCCTCACTCACACTCACCAATTCCCCATCCTTCCCCTCTCCCTTCCCCTTGGCCAGCAGAATCCCACTCTCCTCGAAACACTCCCTCAGCGCCGCGATGCGATACGCAGGGCCATCGGCGTGTCTAAGCGCGCCTTCGCTGGGAGGCGCAACGGTCCCGTCGTGCAGGTCGTCGAGGTTGCCGCCGGGGAAGACGTGGGCGGAGGCGAAGGACGTGGAGGTTTTTACGCGGTGGAGGAGGAGGATTTGGTTTGTGGGGGAGACGAGGATGATGCTGGATGATTGTGTGTAAGTGGGTTGGTTGTTTTATTTTTTTTTTTTTTTTTTCTACGAGGATGGGCAGTTTTGGGAGGGTTCCTTTTTTACCTGGCGCTGGGACGCGGCTCTGCGGCGGGTTGTTTCGCGCGACGTTGCGATTGCGATTTCGGTTGCGACATTGTTGAATATGGGCGTGGAGGTGAGGAATTCTTGGTGGTGAAGGCTGATGATTTCAATCAATTGTGAGTAAAGAGGCAGAGGCGGAAAAAAAGATAAACCAAAAAAGACTTACACTCAAGGATTGAAACCCGAATAAATGGCGACCGTCGCATCAAAGCGGCCATGTTCCCCTACTTGTATTTTTTTTTTTTTTTTTTAATTTCTTTAAAGAGCACATGGGGTGAGAAAGGAGGGGGGACGGAAACACGCGAGGTTCATCGACTCGACCACCACCGCACTCCAAAGTTCCATCCGGCAAGAAAGGGGAATTGGGGGGGTTGCTTTTGGTTGAAGCTAAGCCTTGATGGAAGCTGGGGGTGTGGGGAAGAGGTGGGAAAGGTTGGGGGAAAAGCTGGGGTGTTGCAAGATGCCGAGGTTGGATGGAGTTTTTGGACCTTGGTCTTGGAAAGTTGGAATTGGCCAAGTCGCCGAATCTAAACGGCGAAACCTTCTCGCTTTCGGCCTGGCCATCGACGAGGCTTGATGTGATGGGACTAGGCTTGAAAAGGTTCGTTGGTATTTCATAACTATCGTAAGTGCTACAAAGAGTAAAACCAATACAAAAGAGATAAAGTGGCAGCTGCGAGATGCACTCGCGAGGACCGATACACCAACCATCGCTATATATGTGCAAGTGTGTGGAACGGAAGAGCCCCAGCCCGATAACACCAAAGCAAAGCCGCCGACTCCAAAGATCCTATGCATACAACAGCTCCAATCTCCTTCGCTGTCCCCACCGCTTCGCCCTAAAGCCTCTTTCTGTCCAAACCATTCATCCTCTGCCGCCACAAGCAGCAAATACTCTTCGACTCACACCACTTCTTGACCTCCGCAGGCGACACTTCCAGATCGCATCCCACCCTCGACAGCTGGCCTGTATTCAACCACGCCGCAAGGTCCTCTAGTATAATCGACTCGTACATGAGCATCTTCTCGTGCCACGATGGGTTTTGAGGATCCTTTGAGGGGGCCGCCGTCGTCACCGCTTGTGTAATGTACCGAAACAGCTCGGCCTCCTTTTCCGTGGGCGACAGGGCGAGCGACAGTTGCGTGTCATCCTCGGTCGTGACCGAAATGTCGTACGGCGGCGGCGAGGAGAAGACCGGCTCGGGAGAGGACACGAACATCTCCGAGTCAGAGTCAGGTATCTCTAGCACGGGAGCTTTTACCGTCGTTTTCTTCTTCGGCGTTGCGGGAGCTTTCCCTTTCGAGGCTCGGCTTTGTTTTGCAGTAACGGAGCTTTTTGTAGATGTCGTCACCGTCGCTGTCGCCGCCGCCGAATTTTTGCGAGGTCGACCCGGCCGTCGCTTTTCCGGAACCGCTTCGGGGACCTGCGATGACGGCGGGACGTCATCACTATCGTCCGAATTCAAGAGAGGAACAAGGTTCTTCCGTGGTCGTCCACGAGGCCGCTTCACCGGGCTAGCCAGCTTGCTCGGAGGAGGCGGCATTGACAGGGAGTCGTCAACCTTGCTAGAAGTAGAGGTACCTTGAGGTGCCATCTCGACTGCTGGCGGCGCAGACGCCGTTGAATATGGCCTTATAGCGCCGAGCGCAGCCTGAGGTAGGTGTTTGCTTTCCCAGCACTTGGTGAGCAGGTTGATCATCGCGTCTCGCTTCTTGATCGGCTTGAATCCGTAAGAGGCAATCTGCTTCCCAAGCTGGGCATCCGTGCACAACTCAAAGTTTGGCCGCTGGGGCAAGTTAGGCTCAGGCAGGCTCGGCTCTGGTGCCTTCGTGGGAGATTCAACGCGGGAGCTTGTCGCCAATTCTGAGTTTCCAGACATTGCTTCAAGCTCATAAATTCGAGGCAGTCTCTTCTGGGAGCTGGGTGGCGGGCTCGTCGAGCTAATTACCCAAGACGATGGATCGCAAGATAGCAGCATCATCTCTATGGGCGTGCTTTGACTTGGGCCATTCTTCTGCGCACTGATGGCCTCCTTGCTGGCGAAACCTCGCTTCGTAGTACTTGTGCCCGCCGACTTCGTAACCCGGGACTGTTGGGTTACAGTGGGCCTACTAGATGTGAGCTGGGACGGCCTCTTATCCATGTTGACATAGCCAAAGGGATCTACGTCATCGACTTCGCCGTCCAGTCGTGGCGAATCAACAAGATCGATAATTTCCGTATGTAGTAGCCCACCATCTTCATCACGCGCCGCCGCCGTCCACAGTCGCGGTTGCGCTTCGGGAGGTTCGATGGCATCGCTGTTGATGGGAGTAACAAATTCGTCATCTGTCGCAGGGCCGCATCTTAGTTTGGGTAGACCATCACCGTCCGTAGAAAGCTGCTGTCGAGCCAGTTGACTTGAGGTTCCAAACACAAAATCCTGGTTTGCGACGTGTTTCAATGCGGCTCCCGGAGATAGGAGAATGATTTCCGGTTCTTCCTTCTTCTTAGACTTCTTCGACGGCCTGGCCTTCCTCTTGGGTGCTGTAGCCTTGGTGGGTTTCGCAGTTGTCGAGTTCTTGGCGCGAGTCCTAGAATTCGAAGGGTCCGCTTCCATAACCAGCTCAGGAGTTGCCTCGCGATCCTTAGGTACGTAAGCCGCAGTCGCTAAACCGGTTATTGTTCTGGCCTTCTTCTTCGGCGCTTTTGACTTCGTAGGGGACTTGTCGGGCGGCGCAGGTTGTTCAGGATTGGCTGCTGTCGTCGGCACCATCTCAAGCAACTTGCGCTTCTTCAATATTGTCTCCAGCTGCCCTGGCTCCGGTGCTCCATTCCCATTTTCCATATCCTCTTCTTCATAGCCAAACGAGTCATTAAGTTGCTTAAAGACATCTCGCCCCTTCGTAGCATCCGGCGCTCTACTCGTTGATGAGAGTAGCTCAATAATATCCGAAGACCTCGAGCCAAACTCTTTCATCGTATCCCTCGGCGGGGGCGTCCATTGCTCTCTCCGGCTTTGTGCGGGGGGTAGGTTTAGGGGTTCGTCGATGTCCTCTATCGGTTGCTTCGGGACCGGCTTTTCGATCGGAGGCTTGAAATGTTTACTGACTTTGCCGGTTGTTTTCCTCTTCGGTTTGGTGGGTTTGGGATTTTCTGCTTCCTTGTCATCCACGAGTGCCGGCCGTCGTTCGGGAGTGCTACGGTCGAGAGCAGAGACTTCAACAAATGACGTTGAGGTATCCACCACTTCTTCTAGCAGTAGTAAACCATCGTCCAACGAGGCAATCCTTCTCTCGGTAGTCGCCGAAGCCACCATCGACCGTATCATAGACTCGTTTCGCAGCTCACTGCATCTCGAGTTCGACACTGCCAATTGGCCGTGCCCTGGTGATTGTGAACCACGCGGCCGCCTGTTCTCCTTTTGTGAAACAATTTCTTGCAACGTAGGAAATTCAGGAGAGGACGAGCGTACGAAGCCAATCGAGTCGCGCTTGCTAGGGACCGCCGGCGACGAACTCAGAAGGATGGCATTCGCAGCCATGGTCGAGAAAGGCGTGCGGGGCATTTGAGTGCGCCAGGCGCATCTCAAAGCGACGGTTCGCAACAGGATGGGTTTTCGGTACCCCCGAGGGGCTCTATACGGAGCGGGAATGGTTCGATCGTGGAGGGAAAAGAGACGAAACTGTCTGTCGAATATCGCGGCATTGCAAACGCGCAGACATTCGCGTTAGCGTTGACTTGAAGAACGGGTCCAACTTTGTCAACTTGACCAGTAAACATTCACCCGGGATGACTTCGAGCCATCAAAAAAAAAACAAGTACAAAGTACCTTCACGACTGTCTCGCGAAGTCACCTGAGCGATGGGACCCCCTCTGCACGTGACAAATCCTGTGACCCAGCCCTCCCAGTCCAGCGCCCCGCACGAAAATTACAATACTCCCAAATTTTTTGACATCTCCAAGTCCAGCAGCCCCCCCGCCAAAGCCTCAAATCGTCACCCATCCGACCACCAACACCACCCTCCTAACCTTCACTTTCGAAGCCGTTTCCAACACCTACCGCAAAAATGGAGAACGACAAGGGCGAGACCGTCGACCTGTACGCAATTCCCCAGCCCAATGCCCTCAAATATACCTAGGGACATATCAATTGAGGAGGAGATTGAACCTCACTGACGCGATTCTTCCCACAGCTACGTCCCCCGCAAGTGCAGCGCCACCAACCGCATCATCAAGGCCAAGGACCACGCCTCGGTCCAGATCTCCATCGCCAAGGTTGACGAGAACGGCCGCGCCATCGCCGGCGAGAACATCGTCTACGCCCTCTGCGGCTTCGTCCGATCCGTCGGCGAGAGCGACGACTCCCTCAACAGGCTCGCGCAACGGGACGGTCTCCTCAAGAACGTCTGGAACCCCGTACGATAAGCGAATTACAAACACACAAAAAGCAAATGGATTTCACGAACTTGAGTGTTTTGGAGGGGGTTTTGAGCTGGAGGGGGGGACTGTTTTCTTAGAGGAGGTACGCAACATTGGTCTGTGCGTGGGAATATAAGAAGAGACGTTGACGAAACTTTTTCTTTTCTTTTTTTCTCAGGGTATGATATGCTAAAGGGGCAATGAGGTTTCCACAATGCATATTTGGAATTTAGAGTTGGCCGCCAAAAAAGATGACTGCCAATTCGGGGCGTCTGGTTTCTTAAATGGAAATGCATTTGAAGCCATTTTTTCTCCGGCGATAGACTCTATTTTCTTGTTTTCGTGTGTGAAATTGTCCCTTGATGTGAAACCTCTTTCCCGGCTGGAAAAGTCTCCTTGGACGTGGGCTCATGGCCCACCTGTGACCGAGGATTCTGGAGCTACCGGGAGCACTCCAGCTCCTGGATGGCTTCCGTGCCGCAGATTGATCTTACTGGCCTTGAAAAAGCTGCGGTGGTAAAGGTGTTCGTCGCGGTACAGATACGGGTCAGACATTTCTTCACATTACAGACGGGTGGCTTAATGCTCTCATTATGGCATTGAACACGCGCAGCGCTCACTTACGACTGGATTTGTGCTCAACAATTAGTTTCGGATATCTCGCGTCGAGTTGCCCATGCCCAGACCCATCGCGTTCCCAGCGTCCTCACCTAACTCGACACCAATTCCCAGATGTAGACGCCCTCGGGATCCAACCGCTGGCCCGGCAAAAGGGGATCGAATCTCCTCGGGTACGACTCGGGATCCACCCAGACCCTCGTGCTAAGTCCTCAGCCGCCATTATTGCCAGCGAGCTTGCTCTCGATGAAGTAGCGCCATGAAGGAGCTCCCGCCCATCCTTCAGTCAGCGAGACCCTTGGCCAGGAAGATCGTGGGCAGCGGATGTGCCTCCGGCCCGTATGATGGAGTTGGCGCATTACATCGTTGTCGAGCGGGCAGCCAGCGCTTACAGCTGCGGAAGGTGCACCACACCTCAATCGACACCACCGCCTCCTTCCTTCTTTTGTTACTCAACACAAGGGCTGCTAATAGCTTTATGTATGAGGATCCGGCAAGAACTTCCAACCGAGTAGCTCAAGCAGTGGCAACACTACAACCAGTGGCCAAGTGGTCAATGGAGCGCTCAGAAGGTTAGAAAATTGCAATTTTCGTAGCTCGCGGCAAGCAACCACGATTCGATCCTGGGAGCGAACCGCGAGCGAGCTTTTTGCTATTTTTTTTTTCTTACTCTTTTTTATTCCTCTCGGCATTTTGAGGTCGATAACCTTTTCCCTCTTACCATTCGGTCGTTTCACCACCCCTTGAAGCGGTGTATAATTAATCGCCGGCACGAACCGTACATATCACGTTGGCGAAGAAGCGGCTGGCTCTCCATTGCTCTTGATCCTGCGCTGTATCTTAGACATCTCTCTGTGCTTCTCTCGGCCTTCTATGTGGATAATTTCACAAGGCCCTCTCTCCCAACACCGCAAGATCTACAATACGAAGTTCATCCTCCCGGCGAGGTAAAGTGTGCCTCGAAATCCTGCGCCCTAACAATATCCGTCCATTTGAGTGGCAATCGCCTAGGCAGCGTGAATCCCTGCAGGATATTTACCGTGGCTGTCATTTGTTCGCAAGTGAGCAGCTTATTCCTTTTCTCCGCAGTATCTATTAACACGTCGTCGAACTCTTCCACTTCCACGAGTCGAAGAAGCTCGCCGAAGGAGCATGCGCGGGTGTGGTATTAGTTCCCGATATGGATGGCCTAAAGATGGCATGTTAGTGAGATTGAGGGTTCCAAACTCTGACCCCTAAAGCCCATCTTTCGCCCGCGCTGTGTACCTTTTATATCCACTCTAAACAACTGCCCGCTATTACAGACGGCATTTCTAGATACGTACAGATCGTTTAGTGGTCTCAGTGGCATGTGGTCTCGGTGGCCGGTGGCCGACAGATAACATGAAAACGTTTTGGGTTTAATTTCAGAGCCTATTCAACGACTGAGACTCGCTAAGATTCTTGGGACCTTGGTTTAAATCTATTTGTCGTCATTTCTCCTTACGGCCAGACACCCTGAGAGATAGATTGACTGAGCGAAGGAGTTGGAATAGTACTGATATAATTTTGGTGAAATCTTTCTCACATTTTCCATCCTCTTTTCCCCTTGTCCACCTTGTCCATCAGTAGTTGTGTGGTGATGTTGTTGATTCCGCAAAGTGGAAGCTGCGACTGGCGATGAGATGATGCGCACAGTGTTAGTAATAACAAGACACTGGCATCCCCGCCTTCAACGTCAACTCGTTCATCGCGAATCAAACGATGGAGCCTGGGCCGATGTGATACACACGCGACTGCGTCAACAAAATCTCTTTCTAAGAGCCCGACTCCCTATTTCTCCATTCTTCATCCATCCTCCTCATCTATTCGGCTACCCTCGCGCAGAACCTCGTTGGTTCCACCAAGTCAGCGCACAACATCTTCGCTTTGTGACCTTTCCGTCTCTGCCTCATCCTGGCTGTCATTGAACCACTATATCAAAAGTCTAATATCTCTAGTCGGCCCAAAAGTATTGCCTACCAGCCCCAGGGCGCAGGCTGCAGTGTCACTTCTTCTCTTGCCCGTCGCAACCGGGCCGTCCGCCTCATCTAACGAGGCGACCTGTGGCTACTCGCCCTTACCGTCGAGGGGGCTAGTGTCGGGAGGCCGCATCACTTCGATCTCAGAGCCCCGCAGAAGTTCATGCACAGCCATTTATCTAGAAGAACTGGAGTCTTCTGTCGCACACGTTGAGGTTGGGGCTTTACACCCTCTCACGAAACTCCGACTGAACGCCCCCACGTCGTGGGAGTGGCAGCGCATGGTGATATTTCAGTTGGCATTCGGGGAAGTCCCGGAGTGAAACGTTGTGTGCAGAGTTTTGTCTCACACGGAAGACCACACGACGCCGCCACCTATACCCTCGCACTCAACCCTGTTGTTGCTCATCTCGTGTACCGATCCCCTTCCTACTTCCCAACAGCCGTGCCTTAATTCGGAACACTTCTCTCTTGCGAGACCCGAGAATCCTTGCCCGGCTCGAGAACCACTTACACTTGGACGTTTCTGGTGGCTGTTCTTAGGGCGTAACACGGCACGGCACGCCCGATCTGTCTGCCCATATCCCCTCTCTCACACTTCGCTCTCGCTTCGTTAGAGCACTTGCCCTACCTTCCTAATCGGCCCATCTCTCGTTAGCTTGCTCACCGCCTCTGTGTGAATCGCGACTCTCTCAAATCGCCTTACCCCAAACCCTTCCGGGAACCCCCACCCCCGGCGTCGCCCTCAGAATAAACAGCTGAAGTCCTCAAACCACACCCATCATGTCTTTCTCCGGAACGTGGCGGCCCCTGCCGGTCAAGCAACGGCGAGGCCTCCCCACGCTCCTCGTCTCAACTCGCTTCTCCGGGACCTCATACGCCATCCACATCACTGATCTTGCCCACATTTGGACCGAGTCCCTCGATCGGCGCACCATCATTCTCCGAGCTCTCAAAGAGGACACTACCATTGACCCTTCCGATGGCGAGGAGAACATGGCTTCGTTCCTCAAATGCCTCCGGGCTGCCTTTGACCGCACCGACAGCATGCACGACCTGACGCGGGTGGTCATCTCTCAGTCTTCTTCTTCCTCTTCTAGGGACGGTCTTACACTTACCGTTACCTGTGAGCTACCACGCGAGTTATCTGATAAACCACTCACGTGGCGGATATATCTAGAGATGCAATCGGCTTCGACAACCACTGCCGAGTTAGTCTTTCCACTTGTCGAGGCGCATCGGGCCCAGCAGGAGCAGATTAAGTCATTAGTTGAGATTATCAAGCAAAAGGATTCCGTCATTACCAAAGTACTCGACAAACTCGAGGCCACCGGCACATCCCTCGAGCACGTCTTTACAGTACTTCCCGCAAAGAGAAAGGTAACCAGGGAACAGGCTGAATCCCGCATTAAGGGATTAGCTCTGTTTGACTTTGATACCTGGAACACCACCGTCGCAGAAGAGACGAGGAAACACCCCGATAGTGAGGTTCCCGAACTCCTGCGCCGCGTGTTCGACGACGGTGGGCTGGAGTACACTCAGAATATCGGTTCCAAGGATTACGCAGAGGATCTTGCTCAGTGGTGGAATCGGCTCGGAGACACGGGCGGCTTACCATTCGACGACGCCAGCGAACCGGAGTCCACGATAGGAAAGAGATCGGCCCCGCTGTCTTCGAGGCACGATTCCCAGAGATCCAGATCTCCAGCACCGCTCTCCCCAAAGAAACGGCCTTCCCCCGCAGCGAAAAAGCCTAAACCATCGGATGCCAGCGATGTCCCAACTGCCTCGGAGACGGAGAGTGAAGCTGATGAGGCTCCGAAACCTGCTGCTCTTCCTACCCGCAGACTAGGCGCCATTGGCGGATTCCGCCCGCCGCCCGCATCCAAAAAGTCACCCATCCCGGCTGCTGACGACGAAGCCACGGCCTCCGAATCAGACGACGAGGCCCCCTCGAAAAGGAAAACTACCTCGAGGAAACAGGCCTCTTCTCCCCCCGCGGCAGCAACTCGCGCAGGAACCACTCGAGCTGGCGGTGCCGCCTCAGAACTCGGCAGCAGCACAAGGTCTCCTACGCCCGAGGAACATAACGAGCCAGCGGAGTCGTCACCACCGGCACGGACACCGACGAAGAAGGCGGGTATCGGCAGGATCGGGGGGATCGGTGTCATTGGCGGGAAGAGCCGGGCTCGGCATGCATCGGCTGACGATGAGGATGATGAAGGTGGGAGGAAGGGCGGGGAGGCGGCGAAGAGGGAGGAGGAGAAAGCGCCAAGTCCTGTGAAGAAGCAGGTTGTGAGGCCAGTTAAGAAGAAGAGGAAGTTTTGAGATTTGGGGGATCCCCCCAAGATGATTGCCATGATTGAGGTATGGGGTATGATGCCGGTGGTGGATGGGAACAATATAAGGGGTATGTACGAATTTGAACTTTGCGAATTCTTTAGATCCGATTTCAACAGAGATTCGATTCGATAAGTGACTATGAAGGAGAGAAGAGCGACTACAAGATGTGAAACCCGCCTCCGTAGGACTTACTTCTGGCCTCCCAGGGCCTCGACTATTCCTCTCTCGATATCCCTAGGAGAGGGGTAAGGAGGATTGAGGCAGGCGAAGAAGCGCACCAAGAAAAAAGTAGCTGTTGACGGGCGAAGCTTCACAACCATATCTTTCTCGACGCATGGAGTTAATAACTTCCTTTCCCTCGTGGCCTAGCCCCTTGCCGTTCGACCTGAAGGTTCCGATTAATAGTAAGTTGCTAGAGGAATTTAGATTTGAAGACCTCCTTACTCCGTATTCCCCAACGTAGTTACCCGCTTCCCTCTCCCAGAACTGTCTATTCTCTATCATTTTGGTAGACTGCCCCTTACTTAGATCTACACCATCACATGGATCGTGCTCGTTCCACGATCAACTCCTTCCCTGTCGCAGTCCCACGTTTTCCGTCTTCCACGTCTCCGAGTGTTATTGTAAGTGTAACTCTCTCAACTCGACAAGCCCTCCCGCTATTCTGACCTGATGAGAGAAGAATTCAAATTATTCGCCAAGAGGCCGAGGGGACGGTGAAGGGCTACGCCATCCTAACTAGGCGAGAGGCGTCACTTGCTCCCTTTCACCAGCCTCCCCTTACCTTCTTCAGTTTACACATAACAAGAAAAACCAGTCTCTGTGTTCACAAGCTGTTCCTAATAGCCCAGATATCCACCAAAAGAAAATCTCTCAAGCGGGCATCTCACCGAAGAAGCCCTCACCGAGCCCAACCTTCCCACCATCCCAGCCTGTTCTCATGGCGTTCGAACTTCGTCCCCCCTTCCAACGTTCCTCTCTCCGTTTTCCCTCACCGCTCACTGTCCGCGCGGACTTCTTCCGAACCTCCTCTCCCACCGGCCCAACTTTTTATCCGCTTCCCATCCACATCCCCTCACATCCTCCTCCCGAAACCGAAACACTTCTGGCAGAGAAATACAGGTGCGTGTACGTGAGCTAGAGAGCGCCATCATGCATCCTGCTGGTGCCAACACCGCATCACCGCCAGCCATTAAGCCCCCTTCCGAGACTAGCACAAAGTGTCGAGAGAGTGTTACCGAAGGGATGGCCGGCTAGCGTCCCTGGCCAGGCTCAGACACTTACACAACCTCTTTACACACAAACCCACTTACGGCTCGTGAACCCTCCACGCCCTCCGTGGCGAGCAGGAGTCTCAAGAGAAACCACCACGCAAAGGGTCTCTGAGAGGGCTGTTTGCTAGGAATTTGGGGGCCGAGAATCCAGCGCCTCCTTTAGTTTTCTCTTCTCCCCCTTTCCCGTTTGTTGAAGAGGGCGCAATATGCGCGCGCGCCCAGACGGGACCAGTGGTACGCGCCCACGCACCTCCACCTTGCTCACGCCGCTGGGAACGCTCAAGACATCTCATTCGCAGCCTTCCCGGCGCGTTTACCTTTCGAGCCGTCGTGCTAGGGTTTAGCGTCGTCTTGAAGGATTTTAGCTATGCAGGGTTCCTTTTTTTTTTATCTCTGCTCTGCTCTCCTCTGTGAAACTTCAGAAGAAGGGAAAAAAACAGGCGATACCAGGACGAAACATTGTCTACACGCCCCCCCCCCCCCCCCCCCCCCCTTCTTTCCCCCCCTTCTTTCTCCGATATTCTTTTTCAATAATACCACTTCATTCTCACCAAAAATTCATTTCTTGTGTTGCCCCAGCTCTCCTTCAAAGCCCACGCCTCTTCGTTTGTTCGTGTTATTCCGACTTTATCCAAGCCCCCCTCGAGTCCAACCCTCCTTCGGAACCCTACATCCGGGATCGCATCCGCTTTCCACGTCATCTTTTCGAAATGCGAGATCCGGCAGGAAGATAGGGACAGTAGATCCCCCAAAAAGAGGAAATAAAGGAAATTGAAACTCAAAGAATGGGAGGCAAACCAAAAACGCACACTTCGACGAAAATATTACCGAGGACACGCGCGGGGGGAAAACGCAGTCCCGGAAGATGCACGATTCCCCTGACGACGTTTGACGTTGAATCTTTACCCTCCCTCCATTCTGGCCAAACGAGCAAGCAGGGCGTCCTCGGTAAAAAATGTCAACTTGCCCTCGTAAACCGAGAACCTGGTCCATAGAGAAAAGAGTCCGGCGCGAACATGATAAATTCACCGTACTATACCCTCCATCTGAAAAAAAGAAGCAGGCGTGGGATGGCGTGGCGGGCAAATGCGGGCAAATGCGGACAAAGGTGACCAAGGGCAGGATATCCTGTCCGTTGCCTCGAGGTGTAGATCGCCCAGTCAAAGGTTCCCCCCACCATCAACCTCGATGCGAGTGCGAGGTGAGTTGGTGTCGGGATTGACTCAGTCGCACTCCAAGCAACGACCGGCAAGAACCTGTCACTGTCGGTGTCGCAATCGGCTCCAGCCTATCCTGTTCTGTACAGCTCAGTGTAACACAACGAGATTCCAGCCAACGAGAGCCATCGGGGAAAGGGTGCCGACCAGAAGGCACAGGAAGGCACAGGTAAAAGGGCCGCAAAGGGAAACGGAGAGAAAAAGAGAGGAAGAGCCAAAAGAGGAAGAAGGAAAAATGTGAGAGAAGAAAAAACGAAAACAAGAAAGAGAGAAAAGCCGTTACCAGTCTATTCGCTGCCCCGTTTCCTTGCATCCCGAGCTGCAGATCCAGCCAGCATCACCAGCATCAACACCAACGCAAGAAGCACCAGCACCAGCAGCGGCACCAGCAGCGCGTTCACTCACCTACAGCGTGACATCAGTTTTCGATCATGCTTCCTCTTTCTGCTGTGCTCTCCTCCCGTTTTAGGCCCCTCATCCTTGCAACTTCGGTCCCAATCTGGACAACGAGGACGAATGTGGATAGGAAACTTGAAAGGTTGGTTCAGACGAGAGGCTTGGCTCTTTTTTCATCATTGCATTTTTTTTTATTTCTCATTTTTTCCCTCTCATTTTCTTGTCGATCTTCTCCCCCCCCCCCCCCCTTCGCTGAAATCTTGCGGACTCCGTGTAAGTGCGAGGCTCTTCACCGGCTTCGTGAGTCTTCGGCGCTCTCTTCACATATCTTTCTTCGGTCCCGACGCCTCCCTCCTCCCCTCGATGCCGCCTTAGCCATACATCAGCAATCCTTTCCCCTTCAAGGAAGGACGAAGAAGTGTGTCAAATGCAAGCCACATAGTCCAAGGGTCTTCAAAAGCTAGAGCCAAGAAAAAGCCATGGCCAAGTCTCCGAAGCAGGCCGGCCTGCTTGTATCATCGCCAATCGGCCTCCGACAGGGCAGGATTAAACGAAGCTTAGATCTGATTGTCGCAAGTCGCGGCATCTGCATCTGGCACTCCCTCTTTTAGGAAGCAGGGTAGGGAACCAGACCGCTCCTTTCCGACATTTCCTAACCCTTTTCGCTCTGTCTCTCTCTCTTTCCTTGCGACGAAAGAGCGGCGGCGCACATCTTGACGGCCGGAGGCAGGATCGAGAGACTGCACTTTTTTGATGCTGCTTATCTGCATTGGTCCAATCTCTCGTACCTTGAAGATGTACGAACCCATGTACGCAAAAGGTGAGTATTTAATTCCTTACCATGCATTGAGTCTGCATACTCCCTCCGCTATGTAATACTCTCGCCAGGCCAGAGCATTGGACAGCGCGTGTCCTGCTTGTTGCCGCAACGACAGGGCAGAGCAGGGGCAGCATGCGTCCGAAGTAATAGCTTTCTCTGCTAATGTAGTTCCTCGTAGTCCTTGTCAACTTCGAAGTACACTTTCATTTTAAACTCGCAATTTCGGGACCACTCGTGAGCGCTCCCGGGCACTTCCCCCGGCTTTGACAGCCACGAATTAACACTGAGGTGAGGCAAGATACGCGTGCAGGATCGGACGGACATGGCCTGGTCCCTCAGTCCCGGCCGAGCGCAAGGGCTCTACTTGTCCCCTAGGGCTGTACTCCCAGTCTCTCGCCTCCGAATGGGCGACCTGCCATTCCTACTACCTTAATTCTTCTCCCTTCCCAGCATATTGGTTTTTTGAGGTGAAGCTTGAGATGGAGAGATGCAGATCGGAGGTGTGTTCCTTATCTACAGTCACAGCGTGGCTCTCCGGTCTCCTCAAGAAGATAGAGTTGCGGGTTGTTGTAGCATCACCGTAGATCCCCTGAACCCTTCCAGTCCCATTCCGTTCCGCCCTTCACACCTGCCTCCCTTTCCCTCTCTCCCAACTTGCCACCTTATTTTTTCGTCCGAATTCTTTTCTGTATGCGCCCCCTCCTTCTCTTAGATGAGCACATGCAACGGGCTAAAGTCGCAATGAGACACACATAGACATACCCCGCGGGAATTGGGTAATATTTTTTGCCTCCGAAAAGGGAGTGATCCTCACCCCCATGCCCAATCCTCGGGCAGGGTGTGTGATACTGACGCTCTGTTTGTCGAGAACTCGGCGAGGACTTCTGATAACGAAATACATGAGACACAAGGAGAGAGACACGCATATTCTGAAGTTTACACGACGTCCAGGCATGTCTCCTAGCCCCTCTAATCAGAGCTCTTTAACGTCGGCAGTCATCCTTACACACCAGGATTCGGTGGTTGCAGGACTCCCAGGTTGACCATTCATGCTGCCTCACAGAGTCTGTCCCCGGTAACTCCCACGGAACCAGAGAAGAGCTAAAAAAAGAAGAGAGAAGGAGAAAAAACAAATCAAGATAAAGCGAGCCTGTCACTAACACGATGCAAGGGCCTAAAAAGCTGGGGGAGGGGGAGACTGAGATCTCTTTCCAGGAAATAGTCAACTTGATAGATCTCGGAGCTCACCATCCCTACAAAGTCGCTGCCACCACCCTCCCCGCGTCTTGCTCGTACCATATTTGCATCTCGAACAAGCCACAAAATGGCTGAACGAGAGCTCTACACCTGTGCGTATTGGCAAAGTGGTGTATTAACTTTAATCCCCCCTCCATCGGTACTGGTCCCTGAGCCTCCGGTGGCGGTTTTCGTGTGACCCCCTTTCTGATATTGATAGAGCAGAAGCTCCTCTTGCCCCTCGTCACCTGCGTCTACAACGCACGCATACATGATATGCATGGTTTGACAGGTCTCCCTCTCGCATCCGGACAAAAAAGAAGGCAGCCAAACTCCCGCCGAGAGGGAGGAGGTGGAGGGGAGGAGAGAGACTCCCGCTGATCTTCGGCATTTCATTTCTAGTCGGTTTCCGTTTTTGGCTTCGTAGCCTTTCCCTTCGCGTCTTATTGGTAGACGAACGCTTCTCTTTTCGGTAGGTGGCAGATGCACGTTGCCTGCAAGACCCGTCCATTTTGTTGATGTGCCCACCGTCTGCCAGAATCTCTTTTTCTTTGTCGTTCATGACACAAACCGAGAACCTTGAACAGAATACCGAATCGAATTCGTGCTGAGGTCCCCGTTTGGTAGCATCGAGTTATGCGGAAGCAGATTCAACTATTCTGGTATTTGAGGCAGAGGGCTGGAAGACCCTTTCCGCAACGAGCCGCCCCTGTTACTGTCTGGCAGGAAGGTGTCTGGGTATCAACAAAGGTAAACGGGATTAATCCCTGCAACGCAACCACACATCCTCTTTCATGAGAAGAGGAGCGGAGAATAAACCGGGTTCGTAGTGTTTCAATGCCGTCTTTTTGCCTTTTCGACACGAAATATCCGGTAGCGACCCATCCTTCTCCTCTGCTTTCAGAAGCGGCACATGTAGTCTGCCGGCACCACTTCCACGCTGTGTGTGACGGGACGACTCGGCGAATATGGGCGAAGCAATATTTTAAGTACTTATACCCCGCGGCACATCAAGACAATCCGGGGATACATGCGGCGGGACACGGGGAGGCTCGTAAGAGTACTGATTTCAAAGCACTCGGCTCGTGTAGTCCCCCTTCTCCGTTACTCCACGACCAGGTCGGCAGTTGCACGGGATGCACGATGCGAGAAACAGTAATATAGAGTGTTCGCGTACATGCCGCCTCGTCTCATTCTCGTTACCTCACCGTGACCGTATAATACCGCACCATTTCGTGCCGCTATGATAAATTTCGTAAAAATTGAGACGCAATTCTAGATACGACGTGAAGGGTCGAGGTGAGTATATCCTTGTTGAGTCATTCGGGTATTAAAAAAAGGTACGGCGCATTCTTGAAGCGAATCTTCATGCTTGCGCGGCTCAATAACCTGATTGAGTCCCGTCCCCGTCAGTCAGTGTGAAATCTCAATGTTGCTCTGGTCGCGTCTGAAGTTGCATTCTTGCTCAAACAGCAGCTACCAATGGCCGTGGACCGGGAAAAGCGTCTTCGGCAGCCTTATCGACATCTATGTTGACTCTACCTCAGTAGAGCTGAAGCTGAATGTCAAGCGCGCCATGAGGGTGTGCGATTTCCACAGGGACCCCCTAAAACCCTGTTTCGTAATGGAGCAGTCCTGGGGGGGGGGGGGGGGGGGGGGGGTG
>PGIR01000146.1:0-103935 GCA_002812735.1 Scedosporium dehoogii
TCAAATAAAGACTTGCAAAGCACGCGATATTGGCATTTAGGGGTCATGGATAATAATGGAGGTGGAATGGGATGCGAAGAACTTGAAGAGACACTCTAATCACTCGACTCGTGGCTCGTTGGGCTGTTCCTGGTTTTGGTTGATGGGACGGACAAATTGGAATCGGTTCTACGGGGTACGCTTCTTTTGTCATGGCTTACAGAAGGGGTCTGGATTGTATTGTTGCTTCGTTAGTACTGCTTCATACTGATCACTACTACGAGGTACCGATTAGAGACGCTGATAGTGACGAAGAGGGGAAGTGAATGGCAGTGGGAATGGGAGTGTTTGATGATCGGTAGTGTCTGGGGGTAGTACGCGCTTTGGGTGTGGTGCGAGCAGGGAGATCATCAGCTGATCGGGGGTCGAAGCTGTGAAGGGTAGGGAAAACATCAAACATCAATTGATGGCAGCTTCACGAAGTACGAGGAGGAACATTCACACGAGATAGGACTCGAGAGCGTGCACGGCAGGGGCAAAGGTCGAAATGAGTCCGAGTGAAAGTGGTCGAGATGCGATGGACATTGATGGGACGGGGAAGGGAAGGGCAGGGTGGGAGCGGCAACGGGCAACGGGCACGGGGGCGTCGGCGGGAACCAGTATGGGTCGCCGTCGAGGTCGCGGTCGGCTGCGACTGAGATGCACGTCGCAACCCCTAATATCGTACATATTTGCCTTTCCGCCGCCGAGAGGGCTCCGCTCGAACGGGGCCGCAGAAAGGAACACGCGAAGTAGACGAGAGAAAATATGGGCTGAGGTCTTGTGTCAGAGAGCAAAGTTCAACTCCCGGTGGAGCTTGGCCTGGCCTCTGGCGAGGGAGGGCAGGGAAAGGGAAGGGGATTAAGAGCAACAGCATATACCCATGAAACGCCAAAAGCCAAAATAAAATTCGCCGATTTGCCCAGAGGCCGGAAATGATTCGATTTTCTAGAAATCCTACCCCGGCTCTGAAGCAGACGCTGCCGCACCCACCCACACACTCACACCTCCAAGTCTCCAACGGCGAGAGAACGCACCCCTGGACATGGATCTACCCGAGCTAAACCCACACACCAAGACTTGGAGTGTCGCATCAATTGGATCCCCTCTGTGAAGAATCGAATTAAGATTCGTTCGTGGCGTTCTTTGTGCCGGCTGGGCTTGTCGATTTTCCCTTTTTTGCCGGTCCGTCGAAGCTAAACCCGGGCATCGCAGAGAGACCATGATCAAAAAGTCTAGAGCCACCATTGATCTACGGCTCCGGGCCTTCTTCGTTTATGCCCCAGTTGTCGGCAGATGGGTATCGTTCCCTCTTCTTGCTGTGCTGTGGCTTGCTCCGTGGATGTACGGGTTCGGGCCTCTCGCTGCCAAGAACCAGCTCCAGCTTCTTGTCCCACCCCCCTGGTCGGATCTACAAGAGCAACAGATATGGCCGGAGACAAAAACATACGATTTTTGAGCCTTGACGCTGTTGAAACTCGGGTTTGTGCTCAATAGCACGATTTCCCCCACAGCTTCTTTTTAATTTTCGGAGACTTTTTAACAGGCTGTATTTACAATTGTACTTGGGTACCTGCGATAAGAGGGTATTAATATTCTGATGGAAAATGTGACCTTGCTCGAAGGTCCGAGATACCCGCATTATCTACGCTGCCACCATACTGATTGTATGTACCTTTTCTTTACTCAGCCAGTACCTTTAAAGGGCTTGGGGATAGTGCCTCCATCCCGCAGACACTTTACCCACCAAGTCCTCACAACTTTCACGAGGAAGAGCTGAGTTTGGAAAGTTGAACCTCGCTCGGGGAAAAGAGACGGGAGGCTGAAGCACTGATCCATATCAGACGCATTTAGTTTACTAGCAGCACATGCATTTGCCGTACCTGACTAGACCAGTAGCAGTAAGGGGAACTTCTGATGCTCTGTACGACCACTTGCATTGCTCCCTCAATGTCAGAAAGTGAGCAGGGATCCATCGACTTGGCTCCTTCAGTGCCACGACGCTCACGAGCCAGGGGGCCTAAGGAAGAGCCAAGCCGGTACCCCCATTCGCAATGGCCCCCGTCTGTGGGGAACGTGAGCTCCTCGAGGATCTAGCCTTGATGAACCCATTGCTACTTCGTACGATAAGGATCGTATCAATGATGTGGCTGGCCGTAGGGGGATGAACTCCACCAAGGGAAGGGGAGGTGAGGGGAAGGAGGCTTGTTTGAGGCGAGAGGCGGCTATTGCGAATGGGTAGATGATCGGAGAGGCGAGGGCTGGAATTGGACCGGCCCATGGGGATGCGTGAAACGAACCTTGACAGATCCTATGGATCGGAACCAAGCGAAAGGGAGAGAAAGGGAAAGGGACACGAGGGGAGGAGCATGTCCGTGCTTACTGGTCTGGTCGGCAACGTCTGTGAGACGGAAGGGCAGAGGAGAAACAGAGGAACGACACGGGTAGGAGAAAGAAAGTTACATCGAGTTGTGTGCTTCGAAGGTTCGAAAGGAGAAAGCCATCTCCAATTCAGACGAACGGATCCAGGAATATAAAACACATCCATCATCCCTTTTTCTCATCCTCCTATTCCCTTCTTCTCTCCATCATCAACCAAACAATCACATCTCAATCTCTTTCTTCTTTCTACAAAAACAAGTCCTCTCCCGGTCCTACGACCAACGCTTCCTTCTTTCCCCAAACGTTAGTATTGCACGGTGGCCGCCATCGCTTCCCAAAGCACCCCAACGGCCAACAAGCGCTTCTCTACAGGCGGAACTCCCTATTCCCCTCAAGAATCCCCAGAGCTCTCGCCCCGTCTAAGACGCGCATCGACACTCAAGCTCCCCATCAAAATCTCCACCGACCCATCCTTTTCCTCCAGGTCATCGGCAGCAGCTCGGTCCCGCACACGGTCCCTAACTGCCATCTCACCCGAGGATAATCCCATCCGACAGCAGCAGCAGTTCCCTACTCCTCCTCCCGCCCTCTTAGAATCCCCCCTTCTCTCCGGCACAGCTCCGGAGACTCCATCTACAGACAACACGTCCTCCTCCAACCGGCCGACGGCACCGTCGTCTCGACCCGCTCCTCCCACTCCCACCCAACAACAACAACAGCTTCCCGCTCGTCAGGAAGCAGCCTCGACAGCTCGAGCCCCGTCAAGGCAAGCTACCTCCACCATTCCCACCTCCACGCCCGAGAGGAAATCGTCGGCTTCTTCCACCCGGCAGCAAGCCCCTTCTCGTGCCCCTTCTCGTCCGGTCTCTCCAGAGGTTCCTCGCGCTACGCCGTCGAGGAGTCGTGTCGAAGAGACTAAGCCAGCTAGTGCTAGGCAGATTCAGGATCAGCAGCAGCAGACGCAGCAGCGCGCTCCAGCTCCAACAATGTCCTCTCCGTAAGCTTTTTACTACTCCGAGAGAGATTCCTCTTCGTCTTTTTGGCTAGCGCGAGGGGGGGGTTTCTTCTTTGTCTTTTCTTTTTAATAGTCCCCCCCTTTACACACACACAATTATTTGGAGGGAAGCAACGTTAAAGCTAACTTGTATTCGCTTTGTTGATACAGCGCCAAGAACCCTCAACTCGCCATGGATACCGCTCAGGCCTACACTCAGGGCAACACCCAGGCCGGCAACCGCGGCCCCATTGCCAACCTTCCCCTCCCCAACCTCTCCGGCCAGGCCAACGGCGTCATTGGTAAGTCATCTACTATCTCATCCTCTCCTTCTTCTTCTTCAAGAAAACCTCCCCGCCCAGTCGAGGACGACCTGTCCACAGCACCTTTCCCGCCTCGACCACCCAGTCAGCACCACCCAGCCGAGCCGCCATCACCCTCGGAATCAGAATCATCAGAATCACAAGCACTTGAAAGAATAGCGGCGCAATCGCCGCCCAGCGGGGCCGTCTTCGACTGGGGCCTCCGCACCGGACGAGCGAAGAGGGCTAACGTCGCTGCTCAGGTAATCTCCTCAAGGGTCCCGTCGGGGCCGACGGAAAGCTCAAGGATGCGGCGCTGATGGTTGGTATCAAGCTGGATTTGGAGGCTGAAGTTCATCTTACTGCGAGGGTTAGGGGTGACATCCTCGTGGGGTTGTATTAAAACATTTATATATCACCACTTGGGTTCCATGGGATTTTTCATTTGTTACGCGGGTCATAGGCATTTTTGGATAAAGAGAAAGTCTGGGACTTCTTTTTTCTTGTTTTCTTTTTTTGGGAATAGAAAAAGGATTGTTGCATGGACTTTCGGGGAAAGGAGGGAAACATGGGACTGGTTTCCATGTTTTCCGGGGAAGAGTTGTATAGCATTTAGGATTTGAATGAGACGGAGATTGAGATATTTGGCACTTTTCTTACTGTGAGGTATGCTCTCGTGAAGTCTTTGGGCAATTATGAGATTAGAGCAGCTTGCAGATCTTGGATGATGCTGGGGTTTTGGATGGAGCAGGGTAGAGCAGCTCCAGGATGAACAACACACACACACCTTGTTTCGTCTATTTCAAGCCACCGAATCGTAACATCCCATTCTCGAGTTTTCGGCAAGTCATTGATCCGACTGGTTTCTCCGGATCCGAATCTTCCAAATAACCACATACAGTAAGCGGAGGGCAAAAGCGGAGGGCACCTTGCCTCTCTCTAACACGCCACAGGCCTCACTGGCCTAGTCATCTTCACCCGGGTTGCCATGGTCCGAAACCAAAATGCGTCTCGAGCTCTATGTCAACCTCTCGCCCTCCATAACAATCCTAGGATCAATCAGGTACTACATAGAAAGACATGTGAGAGGAGTCGTGCCTGAACATTTGCTCATCTTGTGCCGTGATGGGTCTCTTGGAGAAGCTAACGAAATGTGGAGGATAGATGCCGTGCACTTGAACGGTCTGATATCATCGCGGGGGTGGTTCTGCTGATCGCGGACCTAAGCTGAGAAGGGAGGGAGAGGGCAGAGGGCTCTGGAAAAGGGCAGGAAAGGGTCCACAGCTATGTCTTTCAGTATACTACGGATTATGTATGTCTTAATCGACAGCATACGCAAGACATCAATTGATATTGATGACAAGCAGCTTTAGAGAGTTTCGTGTCGATGGCTCCGTTCCGCCATTCCAGCTCTCCATCTTCAAAATGGAGTCACGAGGACATCAAGCTGTTCCTGCATTCACGTGATCTAAAGTACATTGATTAGTAATGGAAGTTTCCAACTCCAACTGCCCACAGCTGCTCCAAATCCGCGCTTCGGCCAAATGCCGTGACGTCATGCAGCTTCACTCTCCAGCGATTGGTTCTCATGGCGATGGGACGGTTCGGACTTGGCCTCTGACCAGGGCTAATTTTGGCCACTCTCGGCTTGAACTTGATCCGGTGACTATATTCTATGAGCTCGTCTAAGGAGAGAAGCTTGTGCCTCGTCAAATGGTGTATTCTCGGCCGGCGAACGGGCACAACCGGGTACTAAATTGGTACTTCCTATTCGGGCCATGCCAAACAACACAGGGCATGCCAGCATCAAGAAATTCGAATTCTCAATTTCAATCATGAAAGGGAGCCATTTCTGTCTAGCATGGAGGTCGTGGCCCCCCGTGAATACCGATCGACGCCCTGCCCGTTCCTCCCCGATGCGGAGAATATCAAGCCTTGGTATCAATGCCAGGCAACAATGGGCCCAAGCGGTACTGCGGGTCACATAGCTGAGCTCCCTCACGGCAGCTCGTACTCCGTAGTGATCAAGACCATGACAAGCGACCTCTCGAATCTATCAATCCCTAACCAAGAGAGGACACCGCCACCAGCAGCCGGAATCACGAACCTTCCGCTACCCAATTCATCACAACAGCCAATTTCACCATGAATCCATATGTGGCGGACCCGGACCAGATACCGGCTACTGACCTCTATGCGGATGTGCCATTCTACGGGAGGTATTTTCCCAAACCAGACGATTTCAAGGTCGATCCCCAGCATATAAGCTCGCAGTCTGCAGACTCGGTGCAATACTGGGCATCAGTCATTGAACTGTGCGACGAATCCGCTAGAATCTATCCGGCAGACGAGGGCGGCCGCGACGTGTTCGCACTTGGCAGTATTATCGTCAAGTCGGGTCGCTTGCACAAGGAAATGGACGGCCAACAGATGGAGATCGATTACTCGTATGCTGATGCTAACGAAACCTAGGCTATTGCTCTTGCTAAGAGCGTTCTGGAAGACGTCAGGGTGCCAGACGTTTACTTTGCGGGCAAGGTATAGCTGACCTCCCTTATTAGAGATGTCTCTCTCTCCCGCTCACACTGTTTTAGATCAACGGTCGCCAGGTGCTAGTCCAAGAAAGGCCTCCCGGCGTTATCTTGACCGTCGCCTGGCCGTATTTATCACAAAGCCAAAAGGAGAGTTTCAAGCAACAGGCACAGGAGATACTTCGGCTGTTGCACACTATTAAACCCACGGACGGACGGACGACTCGCAGCCATGTCATCGATGATCCCAACATCCGCACCAATGGCCGTATCAATCCGTTAGAATGGGACATCATCTTCTCTGATGCCAATACTGACGCGGATATAAGCTTCATGCACAACGACTTTAATACGTCCAACTGCATCGTTGACGACGACAAAATCGTGGGGCTCGTCGACTGGGAGATGGCGGGTTTCTTTGGTTGGAGGGCGGCTGGCGAAGTGCATAGGAGGATCAGAACACCTCAGAGGGAGCATTTTGTTTATGCCAACCTGAGTGAAGAAACACTACGGGACATGATGTGGTGGAACGATCTTTATGATGAGGGCATGCCAGGGTCTAATGAGTAGCGGCCGGCTTGTTCCTTGAAACACCTTCTCAAAGCCCTGAACTCACTTGTGATGGAGCAAGACTCCAAAAACGATCAGTCGGCGCGTGGGCTGGCTGACCTCGGAACGTTTACTCTGAGCCCGAACCTTAGAACCAACGCGAATCTGACAGACCACGAAGGCCAACCGGAAAGGCGACGCGACGTGGCGCGACGAGCTCTGCCTCTACCCACCATCGTGGCATTGAGAACTTAAGAGGCACAGTGGCATCCACGTCTTAACGATCTCGTAATAATAATGGTTATATGAAGGTATTAAAAGTAAGTTTGCAATCCATTTTAAATCTATTAATAACGTTAAGGACCGTTGGGCCTTTTTTTTTTAAGTCGATTTTGTAGTTTCCAGATTCTCATCTGCAATTCTTCAGAGACATGGGCTTATTAGTGCCCGTCCTTGTCTTGTTGCGAGAAGAGGGTCCTCATTTGACGCCAATCCCCTGTAGACCCGAGATCGAGAGGCAGGGCGCCTCATTCAGGTGGCATCCGGAGCCTTGAACCACGCTCCGCCTGATGCACAAGACTGCGTGGAATTTCCAAAGTTTCGCGCTAGAAACGACTTGGGGTGTGTCGAGGTGCAAGTCAGGTGGCCGAGTCAGGAACGAGACAGCGGGACACGCAGCGAACGCCACACCCGCCGCCAGTCAGAGTCAGAGTCAGTGTCAGTCCCAGAGTGATTTAGAATTGGAAGTCAAATGGACATTGCCTCGTGGTGCTTTTGCCCTTGTGGAACTTCTCTTCAAGTCCGGTGGACTGTTGGATATTGAATATTTTGTAAATTTCGCTCTTTGAATCTCGATATTTCGCGCCTTTTATTCTTTCCACCCGGTCTGTCCTCCCCCCAATTCCAAGTGGTCATGCTACACGAGATGTACATTCCCGATGTGCAGAGGAGACATGGACGTGTATTTCCGGGCGGTGATCCCCGGAGTAGTTGAAGCGAGTCTCTTGAGTCACTGAATCGTACCATTTCCGACTCCACCTTGACCACTTCCGCTGCCAAGTTTGGCAGTTTTAAGTGCAAAGAGAGCTTCAATGATCCATGTCCAGTGGCACCGGCTTGGAATCTTGGAATCCAACCAGCTTCTTTCTAGCCCTCGTGTGACGACATTGTTCGAGTGCTCTCTGGCTTGGTTCGTACGGGAACCCCGCTCGCAGTCGCAGTCCCAATCTGCATATTTCCATTCCCTCGTTTTCTTTTCCTGCGCCAGCGCAGTTTTACCAAATCCGAGATCCGATCCGGCCGGCTTGACAAGTTGCAAATGCAACAAGACAAAGAGAGCCACTGGCTAGCTCCGGATTGACATTGGTGGCCAGCCTATGATCGACACCGACCACGGCCAGCAACGCCACCCCACCACTCCTGCCCGTTGTCGTCATCGCCATCGCCATCACCCAGTCGATCTTGGAATTGGAGTTTTACGCCCAGCTTTTTTCTCTTTCTTTCCGAATTCTTGGCTGGGCAACTTAAACCACAAAGCGCAACTTGAACCAATTCCACTCAGTAAAGGAATCCTCAATACCAGTGGCCCACTCGCTGGCCAAGCTCTCAGGGACTCGTCATGCCTCGTCGTCGTTCCCAAGAAGCGTCCAATCCCATCCCTCTTCCTTGCTGTTCCAAGCCCCCGTCGGCATCAAGATCGAAGCCCATGCAGCATCTCTCCATGAACATCCTAAACTAAACTTACAAGACCAATTCCAAGTCGAGAATTGCAAGCCCCCTCCCTGTCCCTTGCCTGCGATCCGCAAGTCTGCATTCGTAATTTTTTTTTTATGTCTCTAAACGTCATGCATGAGCTTCGTTCCCGTGAGGAAGAGAACCACTCTTGACACTCAACTGATTCTTAAAACCCATGGCGTGACCCCGTCGGCTTCCATTCCTTTCATCACCCTTTCCACACACACGACACACTCACTCACCCGGGGACACACGCATACTCGGACCCACGGCTCCAAGTATTGATTAGTATAGATCGGGACTGGACTGTGGATCTCAGTACTTTAGCAGTGTCGCCTCTTCCGATCCTGCTCTTTTCTTCTTCGTCTGTTCTAGACTTTATTCTACTTTTTATCACATCTTGATTTAGACACAACACCACAACTACTTAGACTTTTTTACACTTGATCTCTACGTTAAACATCTACGCATCTGCACTGCACACTAAAAATGTCCGACTACAAAGATCGCGATCGCGTCTACGATCGCAGTCCAACAGACCACGTCTACCACCGCTCCCCCTCCCCCTCCCGCCACTCCCACATCGAACGTCGTTCTTCCTCGCGCTACCACGACGACTTCACAGACGACGGTCGCCACTCCCCCGACTTCCACGCAACCCCTCGTCCAACCCACGGCTACTACCACGACGACCCACATCCGCGCCACGCCCGCCGCGACCTTTCGCCAGACTATGAACCCCGTCGCCGGCCAGCCGAGCGCGACGACCACCACACCGAAGCGCCGCCGCGCCGTTTCCGCTCTCCCTCCCCTTCCCCCACGCGCGCTCCCCTCCCTAGACGTCCCACCGTGCTAAGGCGGCAATCGTCGCTGGATACGTACGATAGGCCGCGGTTCTACGAGAGGGAGGAATATCCCCCTCCCGCACGCCGAGAGGATATCCATGCTTCGTATGGCGCTAGCCCGCTTACTTCGCGGGTGAAGACGATGAGGATCGACGAGGCGCGGAGGAGCGAGTACAGAGACGACGATTTGAGCGATCGGCATAGTCTCGTTAGCGGTGGAGTGGGCTTGGGGTTGGGATACCACTCGCCTGGTGAGCCGTCTTCGGCGCGGGAGAGGGTGAGAGAGAGGGATGTCGCGAGGGTTAGTAGGAGGCGGAGGAGTAGGAGCCGGGATGATTCGTTGACGAGTAGGACGCGGTCGAGGAGGAGCTCGTCTAGCTCGCGGACCGGGTCGAGTAAGTCGAGTTCGAGTAGTCCGAGCAGGGCGACCTCGAAGAGCGATGAGTATCCGAAGAAGGGGAAGACGAAGATTCCGGCCAAGTTGCTGTCGAAGAGGGCTTTATATGATTTGAGGTATCCTTTTATTGATGAGGTGGGTGACTTTCTTTCTTTCCTTCGAGCAAGGATCGCTTTCTTATCGTATGTGTGTGTGTGCAAACCAGCTAATGCGTATGAGCAGGGTAAAACCATCGTCATTCTCAAGGCTTTGAGTCAGGAGCAAATCGATGAAGTCCTCCGCGTTAGCGACGAGTACAAGAAAGGTATGCTACAAATCCCCGATTCCCCTTCTCCCCGCCTCCCCATGTCCCATACTAAGATCACAACCACAGCGGAGCTCGAAATATCCACTGCCCGCTCCTCCGCCGGTGACAGCACCGAAGAGCGTCGCGAGGAAACCCGCGTCCCCACCCCGTCCCCTTCCACTCCAGCGCCCGCTCCAGCTCCAGCTCCCACCCCCGCCCCGGCCCCAGCCCCAGGCCCCGTCATCATCGACGTCCACCCGCGCCCAACCACCCCCGTCGTCATCCACCAACCCGAAGTCGAAGTCATCAAAGAGACCGTCGTGCGCGACCACTCCCCCTCCCGATGCAGCACCTACACCTCCACAACCACATGCCCTTCAGCCTCCGAATCAACCATCACCCTCCCAACGGTCTACGAGCGAAGAAGGCGCCATTCCGGCCCCCTCGTCGTCCGCAGCAGAAGCAAATCCCGATCGCGATCCCGCTTGGGCCGCGATATCCGGTCGGAGATCCGCGCTCTCGAGGTCGAGCTGTACGGGCGCGACCATCACCACCATCGGCGCCATCATCGCCATAGGTCGTCTTCTATCGGCGGGGAGCTCGTGAGGGTGGATAGGTTGGGGGATGGGCAGGTGGTCATGTTTGAGGAGAAGGTGGAGAGGGTTGATGAGGGGTATCGTGGGCCGAGGATCGAGAAGGATAAGAAAGGTAGGATGTTCTTTAGCGTGCCTAAGAGGGGATAAAGGTGTGCCACTTGGTTCCTGATTTGTTGGGAGTTGTTTTATGAGGTATGCGTTACTGACTGGTGTATTGTTTGTGTAGGACCGCCGCCTGCTTTGGTGAGAGCCATGTTGGCTACTATAACTTGATCCGGACTTTGCGAGGTTTTCTTTTTTTGATTTTTCTTGTTTCTTTTCTCCTTTTCGATCCTTGTTCGCGGGATTTGGTTTGACTGGGTTTGGATGGTTTGGGTAGATCTGAGAATTCAGGGCAGGACTTGACGGGCTACGAAGGAACTTGAACGGCCCTTGATGCTACGACTTTTCCCATTAGACGAGACGAGAAACGCATGATCTCTTTTTCCTTTGTTCCACTCATTTTGGAAGAAATATTTAGGTTTTGGGATCTGGAAATTGTTATACGCAAATACACATCGAAGCCAGGTTCACCATTAAAGATAACGGGTGCCTGGGAGACTATCCATAATTCTAGAAGATGCCAATTTCTCATCTTTCCAGTTTTCTGTACGTACTTCGTACACCGGATTGATGGAAATTTAAAAGAATATTTTCCTTAACAGTGACGTTGCAGCACCTCCCATTGCAACTCTCAGCTCCATCTCCGCATCCACAAACTGATGAGAACAAAAGGGAACAAAGTTACAATTTCGAATCCGATCTAAGCCTAATGCTGTAAAGCCCCCGGTCCTGGCAGACATGAACATGAAATTCAACCATATAGATGCTATACCAGTTTTCCTGTGAAGCCATCTCCAAGTCACGTGGGCGGAGGATCGGTCTCCGAAACTCCCTTGTCTTTCCCCGGGTTGTCGGTCGGTCACTGTCCGGCCCGTCTTTTTTTTTTTTTTTTTTTTTGGATTTTACTCGCTTAAGAAAAGGAGGAAGATTGCTGGGAAGTGGCTGCTTTCGGGGTTCCTCTGCATGCTTGGCAGCCCCCTTTTGCTTTCGAGGCACTGAAGCCCATCTTAGTCTCTATGCTCGTGCTCCAGGGAAAGAATTCCCCCGACAGTTATAGGAAATAGGAATGCTGGGCTTTTCTCTCCCGAGGTCCTCTTTTCGGGCAATGTTTCCCGCTGCCTTGGTAGGCTACGCGGAGGAAGAACACGGGACGAGACGAGATGGATTGGCGGCTTTTTCTTCTAATACAACCAACCCCATAGTGAGCACTACCCTCCCCCAAGGACAAAGCATCCATGGGATGGAATGGAAAGCGGGGAGGGAGATGTACGGTTCCCGGGAAATTGGCATGATTGTTCAATTTGACTATAATCCTGGAGAATATAAGGATTCTTCAAGTCTTGGCTTGTTTTGGTTCTCCTGCTTCCTTCTAAGTTTGGTGATGATGCTGTAGCTTTTTTTCACTTTCGTTTTTTTTTTGCGTCCATTCGTTATTCTCTACGTAACTCTCTCTCTCTCTCTTGACTTCCTCTGGGTCACCGCGGGTGAATATTTAAACATGAGGGTTTCGTCTATTGTCGGTGCCCTGTCGCTAGCTGCTGGGGCCGCGGCGAGCAAGTGCGCCTCTAGGAACTGGTCGGGCTGGGAGAATGCCAAACACGCCTTCATCTTGTAAGTGGGAGAGAGGACTATTTGAGCCACGTCATCGAGGGAGACGGGGAAGAAGGATCATCATGGAAGAAGCCGTCGATCAGTGTCACGAAAACCTCCACTAACATCCAAACTTCACAGCGGCGACAGCTACACCCAAACAGGTACGCTGCAAGCACCATAAAAACACCAGACTCCAATGGTATTTCATCTCTAACGAGACTTTCCACCCAGGCTTCGAAGTAAACGGCACCGCCCCCTCTGCCTCCAACCCCCTCGGCAACCCCCCCTACCCAGGCTGGACCGCCTCCAACGGCCCCAACTGGGTCGGCTTCCTCACGACCAAGTACAACGCCACCTCCTCCCTACGCACCTACAACCTCGCCTACGGCGGCGCCACCGTCGACTCCGCCCTCGTCGAGCCCTGGAAACCCACCGTCCTCTCCCTCCGCGACCAAGTCACCGACCTCTTCCTCCCCAACTACGCCCAAGACGCACCGGACTCGAAAGTCTCCTGGGACGCCAAGTCCACCGTCTTCGCCGTGTGGATCGGCATCAACGACGTGGGTAACTCCTACTACAACGGCGTCGAGGCCACGACGGAGCTATACTGGAAGATTTTCGACGTGTACTCTTCGCTCGTGGAGGATCTGTATGGTGCCGGGGCGAGGAATTTCGTCTTCTTGAATGTTCCGCCCGTGCAGAGGTCGCCGTTGATTTTGGAGCAGGGCGAAGAGGCGGCGGCTTTGGAGACGGAGGCGTTGGAGAGGTTTAATGCGTTGATTGAGGGGTTGGCGGGGGATTTGAAGAAGAAGCATGAGAGGGAGGTGAATGTTTGGGTTTATGATTCGTATAAGTCGTTTGGGGAGGTGCTGGATGATGTCGAGGCGTATCCGCAGACGGCTGGGTATAAGGATACGACGACGTTTTGCGAGGCGTACCAGAAGTGAGTTTCTCTCTGTCTCTTTTTCTATTCTCTGACCTCTCTGCCGAGGATAATGCTTGGTTGAAGAAAACGGAAAAGTAGTGTGTGGCTAACCTGGATGGGTACAGCGGTACTCCCGAGTGGGATACTTTCGACGAGAATTGCACGTATCCCGTCAACGAGTACTTTTGGCTCAACAGTCTGCATCCTACTTATCCCATCCACGATGTCGTGGCCGAAGGTGTTGCCGAGCTCCTGAGCGGCCCTCCTAACGTCGGCGCCTAGGGGATGGATGGAAGTGAGTGCCTTGGATGCGGAGGAGCTCTGACGATGTGGAGCGAAACGGGAGTGAAAGGGGGGACGCGGTATATCCTTCATCTTGTATTCTGCTATCATAATTTTTCGTACATACTCGGTTTATCACGTCTTGTACGTATCTGCTGTAGTTTCGTAATGGACGGGGAGTGATTCAAACTCAAGCATCTTTGTGAGAATCGGATATATTCGGGCCCTTGGGCTCTCAAGTGGAGGATTTGAATTGACCTCCAAAGTCATAAAAGTAAAGAGTCTGAAAAGGTATGTTATGTATATACGAGCAATTGGTTTGTATCTCGTCTGAACCGTACAAAAAGAAAACTTGGTTTACAATGACTCCATAAATGCCTTGCCTTTATGCTGGCCGCTCCCCGGGGCTTCCTCCCTCTCACGCATCTCATCTCCCCTCATCCCTCGTCTAAACGCACTGCTGGTAGTATTGGTTGGTGGTATCGCACCTAGATCCGCTCTGTAGAAAAAAAAAAGAAGTAAAAAAAAAGCAGTTAGCCAACCCCGATCCGAACTTCACTCTCTCTCTCTCTCTCTCTCTCTCTCTCTCTCTCTCAGCATTCACTAGGAAAAAGAACTCACCTCGCAGTTCGTGCACCCTGTATATCCCTGCCCACCACATTGCTGATACTTGGAAACTGTACAACTACCAGCAGCGCCGCCGGCAGCACCACCGGCAGCACCCCCAGCCGCGGCAGCAGGCGGGGCCGAAGTCTCCAGCTGCACAGCCGGCTTAGCCCCAGCAACGCAAGTCTTCTGACAACCCGCCGAGCAGCCCGATCCAGCGGTGACCTCGAGACCGTTGGGAGCGACAGCCGGACCGGGCGCTTTGTACGTGCTCAGCGCCGCGTGGATATTAGCAGTCAACCCCGGATCCGAAGCGCTATACGCCCCAGGGAACTTGACGCCCGCAGGAACCGCGGTCCCCGTGCCTCCCTCGATAGTAAGTTGATAACAGGTCATATAAAGCTGCGCGGGCATAGCATGCAGCGCCACGACCTCCGCACGCAGCAAATAATCGCCATCGGGGATATCCTGCGGAATGGGCACGTCGACCTTCCCGCAGCACGCGTTCATATCCTTAACGCCCCAGTTATCGCCGTCGCCCACGCCGCCCGCCGCCTTCCAGCTATTTTGGAAAATCTTGAAGAACGCAGCCGACCCGTCGGCCGTCTGCGCGTTGTCCACCTTGGACAGATAAACCATGACGGGGCCGTAGTGGGCGCCGCCGATGGCTTCGGAGCCGCAGGACCGGTCGCCCGGTTGCTGGTGCATCTCGACGGTCACGGTGCCGCCGGCTTTGACGGGGCATTTGGCGCCTACGCCGCGGGCGCCGCCGGCGTTGCAGCGGATGTCGGGGCCGTTGACGTTGGTGACGGGGGTGTTGGACATGGGGACGCGGGCGCACTGGGAGCCGTGGACGCTGAGATGTTAGCTTTTTGGGCGGGGCGGATGGTCTTTGGAGCGGAAGAGACTTATCATGTCTTGTCCGTCAACCCAGAGTTGTTGGAAGAGAGCATGGCCAGCGACTTGCTCAGCCGCGAGGGCGGCGACGAGGGCGAAGAGTCCCGACTTCATTTTGCTTCTTCTTCCCGTTTGCTCTCTGGAGCCTTTTCTGGGTTTCTTGAGATCTAGTGTTGTGGATGTTCTAAAGAGAAAGAAATCACCAACTCAGAAAGAAGAGAAAATGAAGTGTAGGAGGTGAAGAGTTAAGAAAGGGCCGAAAGAGGGAAAAGGAGAAACGGGACCGTGGATGGCAAACTACCGTAATAATCTCGTTGACTCTTAAATACAGGATATATCAACAATAAAAACCTCGTCGGTTCCCGGCATCCACTTACACGTACGGGGGGTGGCGAGTTGGGAGTCAACACAGCCTATGGTGAGGTGAGGACTATACTTGTAGTGGACGAACCATGCAAGGGATGGGAAGAGAGCCTGCCGTCCTTTATTCCCTCTAATTCACTCATCCTCTTCATTCCCTTCATGTTGATGATGTCAATATACTGGCTGTGGGGACGGGGAGAGGTCCGGGGGGGTACGGATGCCACTCGGCGATATTGGGTGCACGGAATGGGCTTCCATTTCTTCCCCACGCCTTAGAGAGATGTGTGTGGTGGGAGATGGGCAGCCAATAGCTAATAGCCAATCTAATTGCAGTGGATAGGGAACAATATGTCCGCTTGCCAGTCCCGGCCTCCGCCCCATGAAGGCCGCCGCTATTCCGTTGGGCTGTTTGATATGGGGGTCCTGAGAAATCTCCCGCTATATCAATCTTGCACGGCTATGGCTTGGAATGGGCTCGGTATACCGACACGCCAGCAGATGTATCCGATCAAACCTAGACATAACGGATCCGTGAGCTGTCTGATGTCCATCTCCATCAAAACACCTCATCTTACCCCAGATTCCAAGTTTTGAATAGCTCGCCAATATCATCTATTTCACCTCCCCCACAAAATACAAGAACCAAGGAACTAGCGCCGAACAGCGAGGGGAGGGGCAATAATAAACTTTTCTCACCTCACAAGAATCAGAATCGCCAAGCACGATAAATTGCCCAACCCCGGCACCTCCAAGCCAACCCCTGCCAAAGAGAAACCACCCCGTACCACGAGACCTTGCCGTGTGGCCGAATTAATAACCGTCTTCTTTTGCAAAAGTCCGCTTCCTCATGCGATGAGTGGTTGGCTGTGGTATTGGGTTCGACATATATATGTGGCTAATATATCCGGCAGAATAGGGCCAAGTAGAAGAAGAAGAAGACGGAAGGGAATAAGACGCGGGGAGAAATGATGAATATAAAGGGCTTAATATTTCTCATACTTGAATTCTTGGCTTGTGACTTGTCTTCTTGTAGGAGCATGCGTGGGTGGGATAGAGCTGCATGGGACTTGGGCTCTCATCCAGTCGTGTTTGGCTGAGAGAAGTTTTCGTGCTTCTTCTCCGTTCTCTACCTTATTCCCTTGCCTATCCTATAGCATGTCCTCCTAATAGCATTTCTATGCTGTAAATGAGTTTGAAAATGAGATGCGGCAATTGAACTCGAGATTGCAACGCCGGCTCGAGCCTCGATCTCGGTACCTTCACGATCCGGACCGGGTTGTTATTAAACTGCTGGTTCAAGTCTACGACAAGACATGAATGACCCTTGTGGCCTCTTTGCGTAAGATAATTGCCACTTTCAAACGGAGCATCGATGTCAAGGTTGCAGTTCTGGGAGACGCATCAATCCTCGAAGTGTCGTATCCTCTTCGTCTCAAACTGACAGACCGCACGCACTCCTCATGAGATGATAAAGAATGGAAAAATTGAAATACTACCCAACTGCAACCCTTCATCTCCCAAATCTCACCTTGAGCTAAGTGAAGTGAAAGTAGTGATTGTAGTCAACGCAAACACCGCATCACAAGGGCACAGAACTACTTCCCACGACACCCTCATCCTAGACCCAGATAATCCCCATCCCATCCAGTGGAAATCTTCCCTCACCCGAGCAAGGACACCCTCCTTAAACCAAGTTAGTTCATCAATGGGTCCTTCGAATACACACCCATCGATAGAAGTAATCGAAACGCACCACTCCCGAGCCCACCACACACCCTGCTCAGCTGCCCACCTCTTCCTCTTCCTCTTCCCGCGTACCCGCCACCCAACTGCCGAAGACTACCCCAAAGAGAGCGAGGAAAAGTTGAGAAATCAAACAGCTCTTTTTTTTTTTTTTTTCCCCCCTTCGTAGATGGAGACTCGGTCCTTTGTAGGGAGGCTACCCAGAGAGGAGGGTCATTCCAGGAGTGTAATAAAGTGTGACATGGTTAAATCTTCTATATGCTATGCTGGACAGTTGAAAAAATTATTAAAAATAACAAAAGAAATTAAGAATAAAAGAAAAGTAAAAGAAAATCAACAAAGTGATCCGGATATTCATGAATTGCCCCGATCAACACCCTCACCTGAAGTCAGTCACATAGCATCCGGCTGTCTCTGTGAAGTTGAAGATACCCTCCTCGACCGAAGCTTTATTTTGATCATCCCTTCCGCGATGGAGACATTCGAGGAACAAAAAGTTCTTTCCCAAAGCCTCCAATGTCCCAATAACACTCGTTCGAAAGAAAGTCTTTCCCTAGACTCGATACGCAGATGAACATGTAGGAGACACATCGGAACACCCGCCAGATCCTCCCCCATATCGATCCTCTCCGTGCCCACGCATCAAGCGCAAACCACGATGAGAAAAAGGGAGAGGTCGGCGGGCCACCGAAAAGGTTCAATAGAACATGCCAACAAGTGACAAGAATCCCATTAAAACCATCTCGAGATTAAAAGAGAGAGAAAAGAACAGAGTCAAGTCGCGAGGCTCTCGTTTTCTTTTTCGTCATCCCGTCAATGAAGTCGGGAGTGGCCCGACTAGACGCCTTTAAAGAACCTGCTGGTCAAGTTAGTTTTTCCTGGGGGAGAGTGAGAGAAAAGTGTGCAAGACGACACTCTTCTCTCCTCCACCATTGCAGGTCAATCTTTTTCAGTCAAAAGGGCAGAGAGGGGGATAATAGAACAGGACATAGGGAAAGGCTCAACAGCAAATGGAGATGCGTGTCGACATGGCATTAAGAAAAGAGAACAACACTCATGGTCCACAATCATCACAATCTGCAGCGAAGAGAAAATGCACCAAAAGGTGCACCTTCACGCCTCCACCCCCCTCCCCAAGAGTATTCTTCTTTCTCTCTCTCTCTTCCTCGTTCGAAGACTCCCCCATCAGCAACCTGCTTCAGTTAGCAACCAAAGACCAAAAAGCTCTCGAGGGATCTTTCTGGGAAATGCCTTCGCATCGCTTCGTGATTTCGGGCTTGCCAGTGGAAGGGTACTCCGATCTTGAGAGGAAAAAAAGGGGGTGGAGGCGCATTTTTGTATGGCTTTGTTCAAGGGTCGGTATTGATTTTCTTTCTAAGAGAAAACGAGTAAAAAAGAATAACCGGGATAAGAATAATAAAAACGTTGCGATTCGCGCGAAGCACCCATTCAAGAAAGAAAAAGGTGCCAGTATTTGTCGATGACGGCGGCACAACTGATGCGGGTATCTCGATATTCCGTTGACAAGAACAATATCCCACCTCCCCACAACGCCTCATAATAAACCATCAATCGTATGTCCCTGTCTATGTCGGCTGCGACGCCCTGGGCATGCACGGTCAGAAAATACCAATATCGTATGTGACAAAAAGGCGATTGAAAAATAATGTGCAGGAACCTAGAAAGAATCACAGTTAAACTACCAACCAGTCAAGTCCGACATTGTTCGGACAAGCTGATCAGTATGCCACGCCAGTGGACAGTCCACGAGGTCATCGTCTTCCCTCCACCGAACGACCTAGGCTTAGTTAAAGATGCAAGGCTCGTCCGAGCAGGGTCCATAGACCTTTTCGTATAGCTGTCGCATGTAGTTTCGTTGCGTTTCGAAATTCTTGTAGTTGCCGCCCAGAATGACCCTCAAGATGCTGGCGTTTTGACGTTCCGACGCGGGCATGCTGGCCACGTCGTTCATCCTGTACCGTAGCGCGATATACGCATCGCTGAATTCCCTGGCTATTGTAGCGAAGTTGGACGAACCGCCAGATATATCGTTGCTGGAGTTGTTGGGGTCGATAATGGAGAGCCGGTCCCAGTTTTTGTAAGGGAAATTTGTTACTTTAGACTGCGATTCGATGACGTTAGTCTCTCGTTCGGTCAGGAAACATATGGGGCAAAAAGAAGAAAATACGCACCTTGGGAACGTAGCCAGGAGGACTCAGTCGAATTGCGACCTCTTCATAGTTGAACCGATTACCATAAAGGTCGAAAAACTCCATTAGCATTTCGCCTAGATGATGCTCCGGAATCATGTTTCTGCTTTGGACCTGCGGCATCAACTGCAGCATGCTAACGACCAAGCAAATTACGGTAAAGCCTCCGATGCCACCATTGACAGGCTCGTTCAGGCCCCTCATGACCAAGAACTGCTTGATTAGCGTGACGAGGATGGGCATTGACGGGTACTGTTTCCGCCAGACCAGGAACGTGTCGATGGCGGAGATGCCACTAATATTCTCAAACGACACATCGACCTTGAGTCCTGTAAGCCTGTCAACGTACTTGACCAGGGGCACACGAGCCTTGGAAATGACCTCGGTCGTGTCTACGTGTGGGAAGTTCTGGACCGTTAAGAACTTCCTGAACTGGTAGAGAAAGTTCTTGCTCGAGCAACGCGCCGTTGCGCGGCTAGTCTTGAGGAGAGAGCTGGAGCACACCACGAGGTCCATGTCAGACAAAGGTAGATATAAACCGGACATGAAAGAGCCGAAGGCACGAAGTTCGATTCCGTTAAACTGACTACCTCGCCTCATGGCAGTTTCGAGGGTCGTGACGAGGCGCTGGCGCAGTTCTTGCTCAAACTTGCGGGGCCTAAAGTGCTCATAAAAGTCCATTACTTCTTTGTGAAGCCTAGAGACGATTATGTTAGACGGAAAAGGCGAAGGAAAAAAGGTGTAACTTAAACGTCATAATTCAAACGGAGTTAATTCTTACCAGGCGCCCATCAGGCAAGTCGCAGAGTGGTTTACAGTCACCCAAGGGCAAGGGTCCTGCCCCTTTGGAGTGACCCACTCGGACATGAGACCTCCTCCGACACGCATCTTGACGGGTCCCTTCTTCTTGATAGAGTGGAGCGGGGGTTTTATCTCGTCGTCAAAGGTTCGTTTCCTCGATCCAAGAGGATTATCCGAATCCCGGCGAGCTTCACGGAAATCGTAGGCAGGAACAATTCTCAACGACTGCGCAGGCTGAGCCTTATCAGCAGCCTCCCCTGCGCGCCGGTCCTCCTTCTCCTTCTTTTTCTTCTGCTTGTGCTTCTCCTCCTGCTCCTCTTCTTCGTCGGTATCGCCTCCAAAAGAGATGAACTCGTCGAGCTCCGCAAGGGCGGCTTCTTTGTCCTCAGTAGCTTCGACACGGGCTTTCCTTATGAGCTGTACCACGTCTAGCTTCTTTCTCTGCGACGGGTCGGGGGGCGGTAGAGCGGTGTAAGGATCGGGATTAGACCACTTGGGGACGTTTGCGTCGGTTTCCGTGGCCTGTAGTGAACGGCGAGTACGCTTGGATGAGGGTTCAGCAGACTGGCTCTCGTCGCTATCGGAGATTTCCATATCATGCTCCTCGTCATCCGATAGTTCGTCAACGTCCTTGTACTTTACTCCGCTATCATCGTCGCGGAGCACAACTGCAGGTAAGAACTCGTTGGCGCTTTGAAGGATGGGTCGCTCTGAGGCGGTGAAGCGAGGGGGGAAGCGGGGATTGCGACCGCGGTAACCGCCGTCGCGGGGGTGTCGAGGCGGTCGGCTACGCGTATAAGCCGCTGGGCCTGACGGGGGAGGGAGGGGGAGTACGCCTGGGGGATTGGCGACTCGGAATGTGAAGTCACTCTGGGGAGGTCTGAAGTCGGGACGGTAGCTGTCGCCGCCGCCGCTGTAGTGTTGGGAATGGGAAGAATTGGGATAACGATCGTCAGAAGGAGGACGATAGCTGTCGCTCTCACCACGACGTAACGATCGACCTGGGGGATAGGGTGGGGGAGGTGGAGGGGGAAGGGATGGAGGGGGAGGAGGTTGTCCGTTGGTCGAGGTAGATTTCGAGTCAGATGCACGAGGTGACGCGGATCTTCGTCTGCGGGAGCGCGACCTAGCTTGATTGCCGTTGCCGTTACCGTTGCCCTTAGCTCTGGCAGCGCGTCGACTGGACCTGGTCTTGTAGGAATCCATCGCGATGTTGACAGGAGGAAAAGAGCGCGGGTGTCTATGGTGATGGGGAGCTGGAAACTGGAGCAAGCCAGTCGTCTCCAAAGTAGGAGTACAAGAAAACGGAAGGTAGGATGGACTTGGTGGGGAGAGATACCCAAGGCATCAAAGGGAAAAAAAAATTTACCTGCCCAGAGCAGCAGGAAAGCCGATGTAGGCGTCCGTCGAAATCAAGGTAGAAAAGGAAGAAGGAAAAAAGGTTCGAAAAAAAACTTAAGACAGCTTCTCACACATATTTTGTGTTGGAAGTTGGTTCAGACGGAATCTGGAGATAATTTGCGCCCAGAAATTGAAGGGCAAAAAAAGAAAAAAAAAAAGAGAAAAAAATGGCGACACAAAAAAATTGTGGAAACCGCGAACGCGTAAAACCGGAAATTGTTAGATGGCTTCCTACTCCCAGGCGCATTTTAGCCTGTCGGAATACTCTCGGCTAACATTTTGTTTTCCAATTGAGTCGGGCACCTGAATCATCGACGTCAGAGGAAGGCGGTGGGGACAATGGAGAGAGTGGGACCCAACTTGTTTATGTAAGCAATCCTTGGCCTTCCGAGTTTGGTCGCACCTGACATCCTGCAACTTCACAGAGAGAGACTTAATTTGAATTGATGCGCGGTTGCGTTCAGTGACCCTGCCTGAACATATTCATTATTATGAAACAATCTTAATCAAGGATGCCCTCGGGCTGGAATGAGACGTAATCCAAAGGAGCTCCCTCCCCTCCATTTGGAGACCCAGTAACCTTGACCGTCTGCCCCTTCTCAACGGTGACGCCTCGGAAGAGCTTCCTCGCCGCTGAGTGCCCGTCCAAGCTATTCGAAGTCGCCTTAGAAATACGGCTCTCGACGTCTCCCTGCCACTCGCCAATGACCTCGTCACCGATGGAGAGGGTCCACTTCGCCTTTCCATTACTAACGTCAAAGTATCCAACCGCAATATCATAGACACCCGAGTCAAACGGAATCTCGACCGAAGCAGTCCCACCGCCGCCAGCAGTGACCGCCGTACCTCCCGACGCTGCCTCGCCAGGGTTAGCATTGGCGCGTGAGTAACCGCTAAGCGTCATCTTCTCTGCCTCTATCCTCCAGACGTGGTTGTTGACGCGGTCGAGCTCGTCGGCGATGCCCGTCATGCGGTTGTAGAAGCGGCAGATGAAGTCTCGCCAGACGACCGAGTGGCCCGCTTGGTACTCTAATCGGTAGAGTTGCGCCTCGTAGCGCTCGTCGTCGATCTTGCCCTTGAGCTTTTGCCAGAGTAGCGGGAAGGTCTGCGCCGTTTCGGCACCTGCGTAGTGTGCGTCGTAGAAGTGCTGGATTACGGTTTTGCCTGTCGATAGCTTGTGCGTCCAGGGGAGGTGGTGGAACCAGAGGATGAGGTTCTCGGGTGTGGTTTCGACATCTTCGTACCTAGCGGCCACCTGCTTGTGTGTGAGTTGCAGCACGGGGAAAGAATCCATTTCTTCAAGTTCTTCATACCTCGGGAGGATACTGGCCAGCATTACCGGTTCCAGTGGCCACAGTTCGGTCCATGCCGATTCCATTCCGATCAGCACGAGTCCACTGTCCCCATCCATTGCCGTCTTGGGAGGCAGGGTTAGGTCCGTAGTGGTTGCCCGTTATGTCCGTCAATGTCTGGACGCCAAGGTTCCCTGTGTAGTTCTCGTACGCGGGCCAGGACTCCATAGACATCTGCGTGACGACATCGCGGACCTCCTCGTCAAGGCCAAAGGTGAGGCGAGTCCAGTCGTGCAGCATGTCTAGTTCCAACTATTAGCACGCCCACGACTCATATCATTCCTACCCAAGCCACGGCTGAATGGGGGGCGGGCACGGTTCTCTGCGGTTTACTCACCAACTGAATCATCCCACGGGTTCCAAGCAAGACGTCCATACGTATACAAGTTAGACATGGCCAGATGGCTACCGAGCCACGACTTCTCCATACCCACATTCGATACACCCGCGAACCCGCCCCTAGCCACCGTCTTCCCCCCAGGACGCTTCCCAGTCAAGATGTCGCTTACACGAAGCTCCTCTCCTCCCCACCTCATATCGAAGTCCAGAATCTCCTTCCACAGAGGCGCAAGGTAGAAGATATGAGCCTGTTGACCCAGGTACTCCTGCGTAATCTGCAGCTCGATGGCCATGCTCGTCGTGGGTAGATTTGCAAAAAGCGGACTCGCGGGCTCACGAACCTGGAAGTCGATGGGCCCATACTTAATCTGCACCACGACGTTCTCCTCAAACTTCCCATCCAATTCCTTGAAGAATTCCACAGCGGCATTGGCGCGGTCAGCTTTTTTGTTGCTATACTCGAGCTGGTTGTAAACAAAGGCGCGGAACATGATAATGCCACCAAAAGGCTTGAGTGCACGCGCAAACATGTTGGCACCATCAGCGAGTGTGCGGCGGTAAGTAATCGGACCAGGCTGGCCCTCAGAATTCGCCTTGACGAGGTATCCCGCAAAGTCCGGGATGCGCTTATAGATGTCCTCCGTCTTACGTGTCCACCAGCTTATGACGGACTGGTCGAGAGGGTCGAAGGTACTAAGACCGCCGAGGGACTGCGGTGAAGCAAAGTTAAGCGAGAGCCCGAGACGCACGCCGTAGGTGCGAAAAGCGTCGGCGATCTTGGCGATGGCGTCGAGGTTCCTGTCGTTGAGGATGTTGGCGTCGGCATTGACGTTGTTGATGACGATGGCGTTGATGCGAATCGAGGAGAGGAGACGCGCGTATTGCTTGATGCGGCTCGTGTCAGACACCACGGCGTTGTTGCTAAAGAATAGAGATGGGCCTGCGTAGCCGCGTTCGACGCTCCCGTGGCTCCCACCGGCGTTGAGGTTATCCCAGTGGTTGATCCAGCGCACGCTGACGGCCGGGTTCGTAGTATAGGAGAGCTTCGTGAAGTTGCCCTGGGCAATCATCGAGAGGTACTCGAAGGTGCCGTAGATGGCTCCCCTCTCGTTCTGGCCGATGATCTGCACCATACCATCGTCGCCTTCGGTGTTGAGCCAGAAGCCATCTTCGCCGAGCTCGGCAGCCCCCTCGGGAAGGTCACCGCACGCATCCTGATAGGAGTCCACGGTGCCAACGATGACTGAGGAGGCAGAGTCGCAGGCTCCCTCGGCGACCTTGGCTTCTACGCCAAGAACCCCGCTCAGTCCGGCCTCCAGCTCGACTCCGGCCGAGGCGATGGGGCTGTTTTCGGTTGCATTCAGAAGGATGATGGTTGTCGGTGCGCTGTACTCGCTTGCTATTGATTCGTCGAGCGGGGCATATCGAAGCCAACCTGCGAGGCCATCCTCAGCGGCGGCGAGGCCGGGCAAGGCAGCTACAAGGAACACGCTCCTCATCTTAGACGATCTAAGAACGAGGGAGGAATGGACAAGATCGATGCGTTCACAACAGAGCAAACAATACCGATGTCCCCTCCCTCTCTCCTTCGACAGGCATCTTCTCTATATAAGTTCCATAGTCAGAGGTTTCTTCCTCCTATCATAACGTATATATCAATCTTTATTCGGCTCATCCCAATTATCGATATAGAGGAGATCGTATTGCATCACTCTGAAAAACAGGTCTTCCGCTATTTTTTTCCATTCCCAGAAAATAAGAAGACTCTCGACGTCCGTTCTCAATCTGGATAGGTACGGATAAAGCTAGGAGCAGGACAGAAACCATCGAGAATTGGTGGAAATATTATTCAGGCTGTATATTAGACCACCGTTCCGCCCATATTATCTAGAGTTGAAAGAATGTGGCCCGCCTTCCCCCCTTCGCTACGCTGCAGTTCCTGAGTCCCATGCAGGTCCCGGTGAGGATTTAGATATTCCGCACTCCGCAAGGAAGGGAATGATGGAAAGAAATCTTCACACCTTGCGCCTCGTAGTTTAAACTCGGGCCCGGATCGAGGTTGTCAGAAGGAGAGGTAATAATATCTGATTTTTGCGTCTAGAGTGCCGAGATACTGGGAAATGGAGTTTGACAAAAGATCAATGTGACAGATCATCGATCTATGATTGACCAACGCACATTCAGAGTCATTCCGAGAGGAGCTTTCTTGTTCAGTTCATTTCCCACTGCACAGTACTCAGCTGCTAACATTACTTATAAGTATTAAATACAGCATCAAATGAATATCCAGGATTTCAAGGTGTCGCCCTCCAGAATCCGTTGATCGCCTCCGCTCTTAGATCTTCTCCACATTGACCAACAAGCGTACCGCTGATATTTCCTCCGCCACCCCTGCCCTTGATGCTTACTTCGATAGTTGGATGCCAAAGAACCGATCCTAGTGAGCCCGCGCGAGGACGTAAACAGCGATGAGGCAAGTCAAGATCATCGTGATCATTTGAGTCTGGGAGAGCAAGCCGGCTGACGCGTCGTTGCAGAGGTCATTCCTGGAAACGGGAGTGACACTGAAGAGTTTGGGCACAACGTATTGTATCGCCATGGTCGATGTTTAAGGTTGAATGATTTGATTATAATAGCTTTCTTTGAAGGGGTTGGACTCGGAGATTTGAAAGTTGAGTCCTTCTTCCATTCAGGGCCTGCGCATTGGAATATCGGACCCAGGCCCATCTTGATATACTACCTTTCCTGATGGACGCTTCTTGTTAAAGTTTATGGTTTTGTGTGTTCACATAGATGTCCCCGAGGCCTCAAAATTACTGTGTACGCAGTGAGGTCCCCAATTCAAACTCTCGTTGAGTATCCTCGAATTGAGAAGCATCATATGACTTGTATTCTCTCGTAGACTTCAAGACGCAAAGTACTTAGTTTAGGTAGGAAATCATGAGCCATACATATATAGGATGACGCGGCCGAGGATCAAGTGAAAGTAGCTTTCCTCCTGGGAAGGTTTGGCCCGGTCGGTGGTCTTTTCCCCGGCCTTCCGGAGTGAGAACGAGTTTTGGCGCCGAGCCTGACGCGGGGGCCCCGTGTTGCCGACCGGGTCCGGAAAACCCACCCAAGCCGTTAACTCAGCTAGCATCGATCGGACAGATGCAACACCGCTCATTAACTCCGAAAGAGAAAGCACACAGCGCGAGATGCTTCACGGGTCCTCTCCTTGCACTCTAAGCCTCTCTCGGCTGAACCAGCTACTAACCTACGAGGTTTGAATTTTAGGTGAAGAGGAACATAGCCTGCCATCATTCAATGAAAGGGGACGAAGATATAAGCCCTTTAGCAAAGGTAAAATTGCAATAGATCACAAAACTGAGGCCTCCAAGGATCGTGATGCCCAAGAGCAAAACATCAAGGTCAGGTTAAGGCAAGCCTTGTCTGTCCTCTAAAAATAAAAGGCAACTAGTCGCGGGGTACGAGGCAGTCGTACCATAGGATATTTTAAACTTGGGGCGTCAAGTCGAGACGGTGAACAGACCCCTTGTGTCAGCGGAGAAAGTGGGACGGGAACGATATGGCTTCGTTTGTGTGGTCGGACTTCGAACGAGTCCCATGTTTGGGAGACACTACAATTCTTTGATCAGGCAGATTAAGAATCCTCAGCGCTGTTTGCTCGTAGATTCTAAATGGGGACGATGAGATAGAATGCCTGGGGAAAGGTCATCTTAAGGGAAGCTATTGATTGAACTGTGGCGATCATCTCTAGGCTTCGTGAGGACTTTGGCACCTAGCCAAGGCGCTCAGCATGTTAGTTGATGACTGGCTATTTCTCAGCCCCGATCCCTACTTAGGAGAGGCTCTTCGACATCCAAGAGAGAGGAAAGTTGTTTCGCACAGCTGTCGACTCTCTCGTGCTTGCCTTGACGCATCCCTCGTCGGAAGGACGATCCGAGTTGGAGAGCTGATCCCCCATTCGCCCAGAAAAGAAATACTCCCCAATGACGAAATCTTGCAAGAATAATCGAATCCGCCGGCCCTCCCCAACTTTCATTCGTCTGGGGGAAAACCCCCCGGACGCAGCTTTTCCCGTCATCACTCCTCCGGCGTCGCATTGGCCAACAATGATCGACAACCCCTTGCGACATCGCTTCAGTATGGGAATTGTCCAAAGTCCAAGGGTCCAGCGATTTTCCACAGCCTACAGCTGGGCCAGGAAAAAAATTCCTTCCTCGTCTTGCCTGTATTATGAAGTAAAACAAAAATGTAGCCCGCCCGTGTTGGTTTAAGGCACTATGCCTTATTGGATACCGCCTGCACTGAAACCGATCGAGTATCACGTCTTGGCATTGATCTCATCAACTTCACTTGCCCCGGAGTCTCGAACGCCAATGAGCGTACTGAGATCCGAGCCAACTTCGTGGTGAAACCGGGTGACGAAATAGATTCTTGTACCTCGTGCACTACGGGGTGGTTCACGGGGAACATTCAACACACCTGAGCCGTGACAAATGTATATGGAAATAGATCTGTATATGACATGGGCGCACAGCATAGCCCGCACAGCACCCGCGATAGCGGCGAACCTGCATCTGCGCAAGGACGCAGTGCCGAAATCTCCGAATCGTGGAGCGCCTTGTTCCCTTCCCTTCCCTCCCCCCCCCCTCCTCTTCTCGTTTCGACGCGGAGCCCGTCGGCACGCCAGTCGCGAAACCATAGACTTGTTTTCGCCTAGGGGAGATCTCTCATAGACGAAGGAACTTTACTCGATGGTCCGGGTCCGGCGGCAGTGAAGGAATGGTAGAAGTGGAAGAATAAGAGGACATCTAGTTCTTTCACAACGAACCCCCAAATCTTCATCTGAAGAAATAGAAACGATTCTTCTCCTTGTTTCCCTTTGTGCCCTGTTCTTTCTTTTTCTCTCTTGTCATTCTCTTCGTCGTGCCGGTCACTAAGTTTGTATTAGCTGTACATTCATTTTTCCTTTTCTTCTTCGATTGTTCTTCTTCTCGCGCTCGTTTTCGATAAACGTTCCAGTCGTTCTATTATCTCTCTTCTACGCTCCAGCTAGGCTATTAAACTTGTCCGAGTACCACGAGAGGAAACACCATCATCAAAAATGAAGTACACAGTCGCTATCGCCTCCTTGGCTGCTCTCGTCTCGGCTCACGGTAACATTACGTCGCCTGCGGCCCGACTCGCCGGTCCAGCCATGGCTGCTGCTTGTGGCCAGGCAGCCGTTGATGCCGTGAATGCGGATGGAACCATTCCCCTCGAGAACATTACTCCCGAGACCGCTGCCTGTATGTTCCCGAGGATATCCGCAAATAGAAAAAAAAAAAAAAAAAAAAAAAAAAAAAAAAAAAAAAAAAAACCGTCGAAATTCTCTAGTTGCACAGAGTTCCTAACATTAGTAAATAGGCAACCTCTTCCTCTGCCGAGGCGCCACCTTCGACGACAACGTCGCCCAGGTCCAGACTTTCACCGCCGGCCAGGTCGTCGACTTCACCGCGATCCTGCCCATCCCGCACGAGGGCCCCTGCAACGTCTCTGTCGTCGATACTGCCACCAACACCGTCATCGGCGCACCGCTCATCGAGTTCGAGAGCTACGCGGACGAGAACCTCGCCCAGCTCCCCGCTAATAACACGGCCTTTAGCGTCACGATTCCTCAGCTGCAGGCGGGTCTTTGCACCGTCGCCGGCCAGTGCGTGCTTCAGTGGTTCTGGTTCGGGACTGGTGCGCAGCAGACTTATGAGAGCTGCGTTGACTTTGTTCTGGCTTAATTGGGATTTGGCGGCTTCTACTACTGGCTAACTGGGCGGAGGGGGGAAGACGAAACGGTCGAGCCGACGGGAGGGATAGCAGCTAGGAATTTTGATCGTTTTATGATTTTTTTTTTTCTTTCTTTCTTTCTTTTTTCTTCTTATTTTGCATTGGAATAGATTTGCGGGGATTGGAAGCAGTTGGATGTACAGACCATACTTACATACTTTGGCCTGAAGCAGTAGGGCTGGGAAGCACGAGAGGATCGATCAAGGGATGGAGAGGAAAGGAAATGACGAAATGGTAATGCGGAGTGGACCTTGTACGATTTAGGATTCTTCAGTCCAGTAATGAAAAGACAATGGCACTCCTGCATTCAAGGCGCAGTTCTTGCTTCTTGATGCGAGGACTTGATGTTGACGGACGCCGGCATCCTGCACGGGCTTGCTTGTCGGAGACAATGTTGAAGATATTAATCAGTAATCAAGGTGTTCATTGTGAAACTTTCAATTGTTTCTTGTTGTTCCAAAAGTCGAGATGTACCATTATGTCATCGAACAAGTACAACATTAGATCGTAATTACTTCGTGCCATTCAATGTTCAAGGTCCTCCTACGCAGCGACATCTCGGGTGTGGGAGCTGTCCACGATATCATCGACGTATTAGCATCGGGTCGGTAATCCACGGCCAATGATAACATCTCGAAATAAGCTGTCGACACTTAATCTCCATTCTCCAGTCTATCGGGGCACCCGCGACTAATTCCAGCTTCGGATTCTGGAACTTTATCGACTAATCATCCGTTCATCTGCACATCCCCACATGCATATCGCCGCCCTCCTCAAGATCCGTTCTTAATTCTTCCGCCGGCGACGAATTTCCCAGCTTCGATAGTGATGGTTGTAAATCGAAATCCTCTGATTGGCTGTCATGTTAGCGTATCCCCGTCCCTGAATAGCGCCTCCGTGCCTGTCGTTTAGGAGGGTGCAACGGTCGAATGACCTTGCAGTGACAACCAGTAGGCGCATGCTTGAGTGGCTTGATTAGTATTCATTGGGTACAGTGTACTGCCGAGAAGCCCCGCCACCTGCCACGACGGAGTCAACCGAAGCATCGGAGAGGACGCCGGGACATGGAAGGAGCAACTTGTTAGTCAAGCTTCTGCCTTCCTCGTTGAGGTTCGATGTTGCTCCAGCCAAGTACATAAGGAGCTCATCGTACCTTCCTCGCCATCAGTTTCTTTTTGGAAAATCAAGACACATCAAATCTCCAAGCTCAAACTGTTCTGCGCCTCTTCCTCTTCCTCTTCCTCTTCTCCTCCACACACCCTTCCACTTCCAACCAACAATTGAGCCCAATCGCCCCCTCTATACTTAGAGCTCTCCCACATTATTACCCCACCAAACAACAACCCAATTCCAACCACCAATTATCACAATGTCTCCCGCTGATACTTGCTGTCGAAAGGGTGAGGGTGCTTGCGTCTGTGGTATGTTTCGTCTCCATCCCTGTCTACTGCACTTTCTTCATTACAACCCCCAACTAACCCTACAACTGTACAGCCCAGCAAGCTACCTGCTCCTGCGGAAAGCAGTCCGCCCTCCACTGCACCTGCGACAAGGCTGCCGTTGAGAACACCATCTCCGGCCCCAGCTGCTCCTGTGGCTCTCGCCCTGTAGGACAATGCACCTGTGAGAACGCTGCTGCTGAGAACCAGAAGCCTACTGGTGCTACCTGTGGTTGTGGTGCCAGGCCTGCTGGTGAGTTCCCCTCCCCATTTGATCTATGGTCTCAGTTCTTTCAACTAACCTCTTCAAAGGTTCTTGCACCTGCAACAACTCTGCCAATGAGACCGACTTTACGACCAAGAAATAAGTTTCATTCGGACTGCATTTCTTTTCTCTCTTTGTTTTTCCAATACGGATTGCATCGGACAGGGATTTAGGCGTTTGGACGGTCAAGGAATAGGATGCGGAAAGGGACTTTGCGTGTTTTCATAGCTGGCCATGGCCAGGCTCTGCATTTTCGACAGTTAGATGGCAATAGAACCGTTTGATCATCTACAAACTAACTCTTGCAAATAAGACCTGATGCTGAGGTGTCCTCAACATCGGCTTTGCTTTAACTTTGATGTTGTAGCCGTCATCAGAGGTCGTCACGTCGCGTCGCGTCGCGTCGATTCAATTCCGCCTTTCCTCCAATCCTGACTAAACTAGGTGGCACGTCTGAGGTCGGCTGCCACTCGAGGTTTGCGACTTCCCCAGATGACGAAGGTCGGGGATAGAGTGGCACATGGTTCACCGAGCTGGGCATATCCTGCAGCTTGCAAAAGGGTCTGAGATAGGCCCGGGGGCGTGTCCAGAAGGAAGTCTATAAATTGCTTGGGGACATGATCGAACTATTAGTACAGGAAAACCCCCAGCTCTCGTAAACGTCAAAAATATTAGGAAAAAAAAAAGCCCGGCGATCCAAAGGACCTTGCGACCCATCGCCTTCCAACTCATTTTCAGACCTATTTTCGTCATGACAAAAACATGCGCCTAAACCAACTCGACCTTGGCTAGAAAAGCCCAACCAGGGACAAAAGACAAAAAAAAAAAAAAAAAAAGGAGATCAAGAGACGGCCCAGCTGCAGACGTACAAAATCTCGATTGTCGAGCCTCCTTGAAGCATGGTCTACGCTCCTCTTCCAACTCAGTGCTTTTGTAACCGCGCAAACGTTCCGCTCCCCCGACTACTAAAGATACCCATGATTCCAAAGCCAACATAGAATAGCGCAAGAGGATAGGCCACCAAAGCCCTCATACCCCTCATCCTGCCTACGGCGCAAAACATACCGCTCGAGCTAGCCGTGCACCACAATATAGCAGCACTAGTAAGCACGATACCAAATGGCGTGTCCATAGGCACGACAATGCCGACGAGCGAAGTCGCGACGAGAGGGAGAAGGCAGTAGCCCAGTACGCTAGCGCTCCGGGCAAACGTCAAAGTCGACGAGACGTGCGGTCCTCCGCCGGCGCCGCCACCCGGCGCGGCGGATGGGGGCCCTTCGTGGTAGGTCGAGCCGCCGTATTGCGGGGTGGTGGTGCCGGAGTCTGGAGGGGTCATGAGGGAGAGGATGGCGTGGAGGGAAGTGCTGCCTAGGAGGGCGAGGCCGTAGATGTAGCCGAAGTGGACTTTTCCTGAGAAGAGGAGGAAAAAACCGAAGAGAAGGAAGAAGAGGATGGGGCCGGCGAGGTCGGAGTCGTCCATTAGGTGTTGGTCGATGCGGCCGAAAGGGTTGAGGACTGCTAGTGTCTGGAACCCTGTTAGCTCTGAGGTGTCCTTTCGTTTTTACAGGATTACCCCACACCGTCCGTCATTTCACAACTCGGGGCGTACCTTTGCTTGAATGTGGCCAAAGTTAACTCCCAACTCCTCCATCAGAGGAGGTTCGCCCTCATATCCCTCCGTTGAAAACGCAGCTAGCCAACCTGTCCTCAGACCTCCCTGCTCGCCCATCCTCCCCGTCACACCGCCGCCGTACGCCGTGGCGTGTGATGCAGGCGCGCCATATCCACCGTACGCTTGCGAGGGGGTCGCCGTGCCTGATACGCCGGGGGTATATGAGGAGGGGAAGAACTGGAGGTTGCTGGCCGACGGCTGGCCGTAGTTTTGTTGGTTCGAGTAGTAATTTGACATTATCGCAGACTAGAGAAAAAAAAGAGGAGATTTTCAAGGGATGGCGAAACGAAGGTATAGAAAGGAAGAAGACGAAGGAAAATTATCGGGGAGAAAGGCGGCACGAGGGCGCGGCTGGAGTTGTTGCTGGAGTTGCACCAGATGCTGGAAAAAGGTTGACGTCGCCGTTGTCGACAAGCTGTCTGAAAGGAGACAGCGGGAGGCAGAAGCGAATCTGTATGGATTAGATAATCTTAGCCCGCACATTTTACGCCACGTTGCTCCTGCTGTTCCTTAGCACCAGCCTCACAGGACCCGGGACAATGTGGCGCAGCTTTCCCAATGTGCCGGAAAATACTCGGCATTTGTCCGTTCCAGCTCGGACAGAGGCGAAAGAAGACGGCAGAAAAAAAATTCGCGGCGTTGGCGATTTCGCAGGAATCTCCAATCCAGTCGAAAAACGGGCTTCTCTTTTCTTCCATGGAGGATCCCTTACGAGCGCGACCATAACGCTAGATCACCACCCACTCCGCCAGCCCCTTTCTTCCTCGATACTCAATAAAGGGGATTCAGTGGAACAATCAAATAAAGTCCCATTGATTCAATTTCCTTTTCCCATCTGTCCACAATGGTAAGTTTCATCATCGTCAGATTTCCAGCATCCTGTCGCGTAGAAAATGACGCCACGTCCTCTCGAAGGACAGGTTTCGCTAACTATATCCCCAAAACCCACCAGGCCCACCGACTCATAACCCAAGTCGTCATTGTCGGCAGTCGAATCGTCGGCCGCTCCTTCCTAGCCGCCTACCGCCAAGCCGAAGCCTCATCCAAGTACGCCCGCGCGCAGGCCCGTCTGAACCCGGATGCCGCCGCCTCGGGAAGCCGCGGCGGCCTCGGCGCGGGCATGACGCTCGAGGAGGCGTGCAAGATTCTCAACGTCAAGCCGCCCCGGAACGGCGAGGCCAACGTCCAAGAGATCGCCGATCGGTACAAGAGGCTGTTCGACGCCAACGATCCGAAGAAGGGAGGGAGCTTTTACTTGCAGAGTAAGGTTGTGAGGGCGAAGGAGAGGTTGGATAGGGATTTGGGACCGATACGGGAGAAGATGGAGCAGGATGCCGAGGTTAAGGAGGGTTTTAAGCCGAAGATTTACAAGGATAGGTGAGCAGCATTTTCGGGCGATGTTTTGCTCACGGGGATAGGGGGATGGTGTTTGGAAGTTGCTTTTCGCTTGAGGGACAAAATTTCGTGTGCCTGCCTCCCAATCATCACGACGACAATTGGAAGGCTTTGGCTAGAGCGGCTGGTGTTGAGCTGGCCCAGCACGGGGAGAGCGGAAATGTTGCACGGCGGGGGATGGGACTTGGGAGCACACGGCCTCTCTCCACGGGCACCTGGACCGGGCTTGCCTTGACAGAGAGGTCTGTTGGAACCCATGTGTAGTATAAATCTTCACTCGACATGTCGCATTGCGAAGGCGTTTTGGGGGGAAACTCAAGGCACATGGTGTGGCCTACTTTGGAACTAGACTATAAAGAAGGGGTCGATAATACACTGTACGTTTATATGAGCCAAATCGACGAGGCTCCTTTATACGTGTCTCGATCCTCGAGACCGGTGCGTCGATCCAACGATGCTGTCTGTGGACAGCAAGAGCCCCATTCTCACCTAGAGATGGGTTCTTAACGGAGCGTTGGTATATTAAACTCGTGAATGTTGAAGGCCCTTTGCTTCGATCGCCTTGGATTGGGTTTCCCCAAACAAGGCGTATGGGTAAAGGGTAAGAGAAAACTTCGCACATGCATCTCCTTTCACTTCGTTTATCACTTGCATCCATAGACACATCCACATATATTCGATTTAAAAGCAACCTCCGAGATGCTTTAACAGAAGCCGTGCTCTAACTAGATGCCACTAGCCTAGATCGAAGCATCCCCGGAGCCTGCAGAGCTGTTCAGGTACGCCTAGACTGAGATGCGATCTTTGGGGCGGTCAATTCGACACCGGCATCTGGGCTTCTCCTTTCCCTTTCCCTCACCTTGTCGTCTGATTGTTTCCTCCCTTTGAACCTTGTCTTCTATAATTTCGACGAGGAGCCGACCTTGTTTCTCCATAGCCTTCCTCAAGGAGTAAATTTATCAACCCAGCCCCTGGTAAACACATCTAAGTAGGTTTTCGGGGCCGCCATCGGCAATGCCGCCGGATTCATATCTTCATTTTTAGTGTTCGGCAACTCATCAGTCTAGGCGTCGGTTATAAATGAAATACCTCATTTTTTTCGGTTCGCTAGATGCCAATTATATAGGCTTGTCAGACATGATTTCAGGTGACACTCATAGCGAAAGCGAGCCATCCATGTCTTATACGTGCCGTATCCCTTCTGCGTCGCGTCACGAGCAAGCATACCAGACAACATCATCTATCTAGTCCATGCCGGACTACTTTCTTCCCACGTTCACAGGATAGATGAGAGGATCATAAATATGCCTAACCCCCGTCTCGTCTGTTGTCTTTTCTTTTCGTCTCAACCCCGGAAGCCGAACGACTATTCCATCCGGGGTGATCACCGTCGATCAATCAACCACCACCAGAAGAACTCATACTGGCCACACGGCATCTAATGGATATGGGACCTGGTCTTTCTTGTCTTGTTGGATTTTACATGTCGGAAATCACATTCCATCTTTTGGTTCCCGGGTTCAATGAGCTGAGAGAGAATAGGGGGATGGGAGGGTCGGTCTTCCAGACCCATTCTAGTCCCTGGTTAACCCTCTGACTTTAGGGCCATCACTTGGGCTGGTGGAATGGTTGTGGAATTCTTCTGAAGTACGTCTTTCTTGATCGATCCGTAGTTGACTTCGGATTTCTCCTCACTCGCTTGGTCCTCGTCTCCTTAGCACTCACCTCTCATCGTCGTAGATATCACACAAGAAAGTAGAGTAGCAGTAACCGCACGGAAGACATCGTATTAACTTTGGGTATCTATTAATTACACTCATCGGGAGACCAGACCGATCTCCCCAACATTAACTACTTGTAGCCTCTAGCCACGGTTCCTCTCTGAGGATGTTTCTTCATCGTGAAAGCCCAGGGTGTTTCCATCAAGAACACCTAGCCACCAGTGCCGCTGTAAGTCGTTCATCCAATCGGTATCTCCATATCGACCTCGCTCATTCGCGCTGAAACAAAAGAAAAATATTCCCGTCTAAATGTGACTCCCATAAAGGCCGAGTCTGTCTATAGTTTCCTGTATCCCAATAGCAAAGAGAGAAAAAAAAAGAAAAAAAAATTTGGCCGTCGAGACCGTTGTCTGCCTCCGATGTCGAAAAGAAAGGGAGGCAAAATCGTTGCTCGTCAAATGAGTGTAGCGAAGTGAATAATAGCGAAAAGAAAACAAGTCGTGAGTCGTCGTGAGGCCAAGAAAAGGTGTTTATACCGGCTTCCAAGGCGATAGCGCCCTTCCGACGCTTAGGAAATCGCCGCCACCACTGCCACTGCCCTTACCGACATCCCTAGAAACGACGTCATAAGTCCGCGGGGAAGTAGGACTCCATTTATTATCCGTAGGGGAATTTTGCTGTTCGTTCCTACTTCCGTGGTCGCTCGCTAGACTCCACGCGTTAGGATCCATAGGCGATGTCGAACCGCTCTCCTCGACGAAGAAGCTGTACGTCTGCCCACTGTACCCTGGCGGTCTGGGGAACTGAGCCCTCCTGCTCCCCTCCGCTACCACGGGCGGCGCCCCGGTAGACGACGAGCCGGACGCGGCGCGGGACCCTTGGCCCGACGGAGGGAGGAGACCCGAGCTCTGCGTTCGGCGTCTGGGTGCCGGTCGAATCACGATGCGGACCTCGCCCTCGCCGGGCGTCGTGCTCGTGGTTCCGTCGCTGGCAAGGACCGCCGCGGGTGCGGGCCGAATGAGGCGGTTCTGGGTTGAGCTGGAGAGGATGCTAGCGGCACCGACGGGGATCGAACCAGATCCCGAAGAAGCCATTTCCTGGTGGTGGCGGATGATTTCGAGGGCTTCCTTCTTTTTGATCAGGCGGTATACGAGGAACCCCGCGAGGATGAGGAAGAAGAGGCCGAATATTATGCCGAGGGCGATGCCCGCGAGTTCGTCCGACGTGAGGGAAGACCCCGGGATGGGCCTGACGGGAGAGGTCGGAGACATCGAGGGGTTCTCGGCCGTGGGCATCATGGATTGCGGGTTGCCCGGTGGGAGGACGCCGGTGACGCCAGGAGGGAGCGGTGTGCCGGCCGTGATGGTGGGGTTTTGGCCGGCTCCTGGGGGGACGAGGGAGTTGCTCGGGCTGCTTCCGGAGGGAAGAATTGGTGGGTTGGGTGGGAGGAGACCTTCGTTGCCTGTGGGTGGGATGAAGCCGCCAGGAAGTTGGCCCCCTGTAATCTCGGGACGGGGGCGAACAGTCGTCGTGACGAAGACTGTCGTAGTGGCTCTCGGGGCCAGAGTCAGAGTCACGAAGACAGTGTTGAGGAAAGTAGAGGTGACGGTGACAATTCCCGTTACGGTATTCACAACCTCGACCGTCGTCGTCACTGTAACAGTCTTTAGCGCATCGCGAGACACGTCGCTCTCGGACGCGAGAACCGCAGGCTTAGTAGTAGCTACTCCGGAAACGCTCGCGATCGCGCTAGTGAGAGTAGTAGGTTGAACTGCCTCTGCGGTAATGGTGCTGTTGCGGACCTCTGTCTGAGGAATTGAAGCTTCTTGTCGTCGAACTTGACTCCTCGCAAGGACTTCGGAGGTGATAGTTACAGTGTTAGTCTGCGTGCGAAGCGCAGGGTCGAGGAAAGTAAGAGTTTGCGACACGGTGATGGGAACAACGACGGTTTGGGTGATAGATCCCACTGTCACCGTCCGTACCACTGTTGTGGTGAGGACAACTGTTGGCACAGCGCCTGCTTGCGCGGTTTCTCTGTGAAAAAAACAAGGTGTTAATAGGCAAAAATCCCCAGTCGAGATTTCGCGAACCAAAATCCTACTTACCCGGCTCCGGGGCAGCTCTCACCAACACAACTGCCCACCTCCTGAACTTCCGGCACCTCCTGCTCAATAGGACAACAAGCTCCACTTCCATCCTCTTCGACACAACACCGAAATCCCTCCCCACAGCATTGGAACGTGCCAGAGCCATCGGGACACACCAAAGAATCCGAACACACGCCCTCCTGTCTCACCACGAGCCGCGTTGACATCCGGCTCTGCTCTGACCGCGCTTGCCTCGATTCCCTCCGCCTCCAGCTCGGCAAGCCCTTGGATCGAATACCGACTTCCCCACCATCTTGCTGGCCGATGAAGTCGCCATGACGAACGTGTGAGTCGGCGATGTTAAGCTGAGACTGGACCTGTGATGATGAAGACACGAGGTCTTGCGGAGATGTGGTAGCGAGTGCGAGTGTGCACCATATCAGGGCGCTTAGACCCTGTGATATCAGCATGATAGATTGGTTCTCATCCTGGATGACAAGTGAATGTGTGCGTGTGTCGAGAGAGAGAGAATAGGAAGAGTGGATAGGGGGTGGGTGAGTAGACCTGATAAGCTGAAGGAAAGTTGGTCAGGCGAGGAGGATGATGATTACAAAAGAATGTAATGGAAGGAAAGTGAACAGACTAAACGAATGATAAGAGAGAGTGAAAGTAAAGAGGAGGAGTATCAGGCGTTTAGAAGGAGTGGATGCAATAGTATGGCGATTGCCTAGCCATGTGGAGACGGGAGAAAGAGAGGAAGGGCGAGATAACCGATGGAGGTGGGTCATGAAGAAGAAAAGGGAAGCGGGATCTAAGATCATGAGATGGTCCCTCCTCCAATGAAGACTGAAAATAGAGCGAGGTTCCTCCATGGGATGAGGGAAAACAAGGCCTGAGGATGACATCAATCTGCCCGGATGTCGAGCAACGCCCACACCCGAACCACCTTTGATGAAGGCTAGGCATCCGGGACTCACCGAAGGTGATTTCCATGAAGGGGGAGGGGTGTAAAGCGTAGGCATGTCTCTCTCAAAGGGAAGAGGTACACCCCCCTTCTGCTCGGGGTGGGAAGTATACACAAAACGATTTCCTCGGAGAACAGAGGTGTAAGCCCAGGGAAGGTGGCGTTGTCACTCGGCAAACGAAGGTACACAAGCCAAGAAGAGGCAGGACTAAGCAAGATGGCGAGGCGATGAGTAGCCAAGAGAAACGTTGGTACGCATCATCAGCATCCTCATCATCAGCTAGAGCAGTAGCATTGAGGTCAAGAATCGTAAGTGGCGAACTATCCTTGCTCGGCTGCGTGGAGCCGGACCGGAGCATGGTCCACCCCTGCAAATAGAGGGTGAAGATCTCGTGTGTGTTGGGCCGAAAGTAGACAAGCTCGCTGTATGGAACCAGTTTATTCCAGAACAGACGGAAGATTCTGGGGTGTGTGGATTATGCATGGGTGTACGGAGTTCCTTGCATGGGGTGTGGGATGGGATGACGGCCGATTTATTCTTGGCTTCGTGTGTCCCCATTTCAGGTACGTTCAGGGCACCATTGGATGAACAGGACAAGGGTTGGACTCGAGTCGGGAAAGACGAGAAGAACAAAAGACGAGACGAGGGACATGGATGTAGCTAGTAGACAACGGATGGGCCGACAAGGGTTGATGGGAGCATAGAGAGTTCCCAACAACAACACGCATACACATACAAAACCGACACACTCTGATACAGGGAGGGTGGGAAGGCTCTAAAGTTAGAGCTAACCGCAGTCAGAGGCTGAGTAGGGAGTAATTAGACAGTCGCGCCTTGATTGCGGAATAGGACGACCTTAGACCTGGATATTGGGGCTTGTGATGGCCATAATGGATTATACGATAGACGGCAGGCGCCGGGTCTGGGAAATACAAACAACGAGCCAACACGAGCTGAGAAGGAGGGGGAAACGACGGCCCATTGAGGGCGGTCTCTGGCTCGGCATTCTCATGAATCAAATCATAAATCGTGCAATGGATCGGGATAAACATTCGGGAATCGGCTTGTCTGTGTTGTAGCAGCTCGGCTCACGGGTCACCAATGAATTCCCAGAATGAGTTTAGCTTGCAGCTGATGAGACTCGCCGCAACCGTTGTTGGGGGAGGAAGGCAGCATCTACGGGGGCGTAGTCCAAAGTGAGACGAGACAGCAATGCCGCACGTGCATGCATTTCAAATCGTTTATCGAGATCCTTCATGAGGAGGGACTCCTGCCTAGCCCAAGTTGGAAATGGAGGGTGGGAGGATGTGCCTCAATCGCTGGCTATGAGCTGTTGGCTAGGCTGCGCATGTAAGTGTGCTGTGCATGTTCCTCGTGTCCGATCCAGTGAGATGGCAGTGGAAGCTCAGGTGAGCAAGCTGTCATCTTTTTACCCGTATGGTCCGGCAAAGAAGATCACGCCTCGTCGTTTTTCATGCGCCGAGATATTGTGAGACCGGATCGAAGGTGGTGGGCAGGTATAATGATGTGCAGGGGCGAGTGTGAGGTTGACGATCTTTTCTGGGCGTTCAGAATAGAGGTCGCTCCTGCTGACTCCCCTGAGGCTCAAGAATGTGCACTAACAATTATTAGTCATCAACATTCCAGCACCTTTTCACCGGGAAATTGTTATCACGCTCCGTCTTCGATGCTCCCCAATATCGGTTTCATCCTCAGAGGTTCGAGCGTTGCCGCCTCCCTGAAGCCGGCCATTGCAATCCCCAGAGTTGCGAAGTATTCACCTTTTGCCCTGAAGAGCTGTCAACTTTCTAGGCCCTCATTTGAAAGCTAGCTTCGCGAATAGTTGCCTCCGCAACAAAATGAAGGCAATAAGCGGGTCGAGAGTCACATCGAGGGCCACTTTGATGCAGACAACTATTACACTGGTTCTCTCCTTTGGTCGGCTGTAATACAATTGGATCCGGTCACGAATGTGTGACGCGACCTCTTAAGAGCAATCTCGCTTTAGGAAAGAGCAGCAACTTAACAGGATATACTCCAGAGAGGAACTGGTTTCCCACCAGCCTCTACGGTTTCTCTTCCAGATCGCAACTAATAATCTCTCAGTTCTGACACTCCAACCTCGACAAGTAGCTGGGTAGTTTTCTAGCAAGATTGAAGACAGCAAAATAAGCTCTCCTGTTCCCCTGCAAGTTCTGCCTGTCAACGTCTGAGCGCGGACTGTCTGCATACCCCACAGACCTGACCCCGGACAAAAGATGTCAAGGGCCAGGTCTCGGGCTGGGATGTTCACCCTGACTTCCATTACCACCCTCACTCACATCTCATGTTCCTCTTCTTCCAGAAGGAGATCGACGTTCTACAACGCGCCATCGACATCGCCTAAGTAACCAACACGACTCTTTCCGCGCTGTCGAGACTGGTTACCTGGATCTTCCGTCCAGCATACCCCGGCTTTCCCCTCAAATCCAGGAACCTTTGTCATTTCCTTTCTCCTCTGCATGCGCTTTCTTTTCTTTCTTCCATTCTGTGAGCGGCGTCCGGTAATCCATTCGCCCTGATTGTAGACACACACCCTCTTTCTTTATGGTTAGACATCTCGGTAGCTTCGTCTTGTGTCAGGACGGGTAATTGGCTCACGGCTCTTCTTGTGCGGGTGCCTCGTAGCAGTAGCCGGGCTTTGACGAGCGAGAGATCTGGGATGTCTCCATGCTACAGTTTGTGCAGCCTCGGTAGTGTGTTTCTTTCTGCCTTCTGCATCGCTCTACAGCCATAGGTCTTGGTGGAAGGGGAAAGCGGACTTCTAACTCCACATCCCCATTCGACAGCATGGATTAAGGCCAGGCACCCATTTCATCTCACGTATGCCTACTTCACAATCTCAAGTCAGAACATGCTATATCCTCTCAATCCCGACTTCCCTTGCATATTTAGGTCATGCTACATACAATGTAGTATGGAGGTGTACATGGAGGTATAATAGCGTTGCTATTACGTCTTAATCCATTCCCTATGACCCTCACGTTTGAACCCGTAACGTCCCAGCTTTCCGTCGCCAGAGAAACCAGAGAAGAAAGCGAAGCAAGAAAGGAAGAGAAATGAAGGAGCAGCACATTGTCGTGTCGTCTGTGGATGATATACATTCCGAACCAAGATGCTCCAGCAATAATGCCCGCGGCCACCAGAATTAGCAGGATGCTGCTGATCTCGCCGCCCAAAATACGACTTCCCCGAGCCAACCGGCCCACGGATCGGCGCCGGTCAAGTCATCCTCAGACAAGCCAACCCGGAAAGTTGCCCTCTTGGCTTCCACGCAAAGTGCATCGTATACTCCATTGGCTTATTGTCGTCCGCTGACCGATCTGCCACATTCATTCCATCATGCTTCTCTTTTCCTTCTATCGACCATTCCGCGACTTCCTGTGGAGCTGCAACCGGGCGAAAGGGTCTGATCGTAGTTTTGATCCCCATTTTCCCGTCCTTTAATTCCTTCCTCTCGTCCTATTCTTTTCTTATTTTTCACTTTCAGTCTTCGCAATTGGCTGTCCTCGCTCGCTGCCCGTCGTCGGGCTCGCCGTGGTTAGTCCCATATCCTCGCCCTCTCTCTTTGTCCTTTCGGTTATAGTAATTGCTATAGGTGTCTCTATAGTGTTGTTTACCTGCTGCCATTCTACAGGCGCGGCACATGTTTCGCCGCTGAACCCGGATACCGGTGATAGACTCGAGTGCCTTGGGTCGTCGACGCCCAGGACAAAGCTTTCCTGGCTTTGGTCCCATCGCGCCTCTACCATTTCGCTTTCTTTAGTTTTCTTCTGCTTCTTGCTGCTCTTACTGTTTTGTTGGGGTGCCGACGGTAAGGGTTGTTGACAGGAGAGTAAATAGTCTTCAAACCCAAGCGAGACGGGTCTGCTCTCAGCAGCAACATCACTCCTTGACATGGCTCTTAAATCCTCTTCGTTATAACGGTGAAACTGCTGAGGAAGTCTCCTTGTGCTCCCGAAAAAGGATCTCAGGCTGACCTGCGCCGTCCCGCCTTCTGTTGCCCTCTCCAGATCCGAAAGAGTAGAACCCGGTGTTGTCGACCTCCATCCCTCATAAACGCGACCCGCTGCCACCTCCCTCTCAGTTTTCGGAGCCGGTCCATCAAAGTTTCTCGACGGATATCCATGGTAACTACCCGCAAACGTGAGGTCCACGCTCCCATCATCCGTGTCGTCCCGCATCGTTGTCATTATCCGCCGCCTCTGATCTGGCGCCATCATCTTAGGCCAGAGCTTAGCCAGCACAGGCCGCAACATCGGCGCGCTGGCACATATAAGCGCCACATCACACTCCAAAATAGTCATGACGAAGAAGGCAAGCGTATTGGTAACACCCACACTGCCGGGCCGGAAATGCCTGTGTAAGCTAAGCTGCAGGCGGAGTAGGCTCGCAGCGATGACGAAGATGCTGAGACTGAGGACGATGGAGAGGGCGACTTTTTGCCGCGGCGGGACGTCGAGACGGGAAATGCACGGGATGGCGAGGATGATGATCCAGGCGTCCGTGACCGTGTGTAGGCCCGCGCTGGAGATGATGAGCGGCGCGATGCCGAAGCACGTCATGGGGCGGCCGAAGAATTCGCCCTCTTGCGGATGGCATTGGAAGATGCTGACGAATAGCATGGGGATTCCGTAGAGGAGCACGAAGCATATTGTTCCCCTCGCTATCCATCTCTCTCTCTTGCTCTCGGTAAACATGCGTAGGTAAAAGGATAGGATAGAGAGCTTCGTTAGGCAGAGACACGTTTGGTAAAATATGAGCCCTAGGTAGGTCCGCATGATGTACGGGTGTATGGACCCTGCACGACCTTCGACCTCTAGATTATGTTGGAGGGTTAGCTCGTCGGGCGCGAGGAGGATGTCGCGCGTGTAGGCGGCGATGCTGTAAATGATGCATATGGCAGTGGAGAAAGCCCAGCTGGTGACAATGAGGGTGTCGTCGATGTACCATCTTCTGAGGAAGAAGAGACGGGAGATGGCTCGACCGAGAATGACAAGGGTGCATATAATATGAGGGATGAGGATCCCGGCGAGGATGGCTGGCATCCCAGTATCGTGAGGCTACGGCGCGGCACCTTAGCAGGAGTGTGTTCTAAGTGGTAAGAATGGGGGACTTACAATGCCATAGTCTTCCGGGTAAGCTGGATTCGTGTAGTTCAATGGTGCGAACATGTTGTCCACCATGGCTCTCTCCACCTTGAGGAAATTCCCTCTTACCTTCACTTTATACTCACCCGTCCAGACGGTCCAATCTTCACTCTTTAACTCCTGGCGTTTGTCGGTCGACTCCCTCTTTACTAACGAGTTCTACGGCTCTGGATGCCACGGATCCCATTTCTCTTTCACCTCACAACATGATGTCTGCGCAGCGAGCTATCCCATCTGCTCCTAGATACTGTGGCGGAAGGGTATCGGCTAACAAAAAAAAAGATATCGGAATGGAAGAGCAAGAGAACTCGAGGATCTTCACATCAAATAGAAGAATGACGGATCAGCCAGCGACAAGTGTCCTAGGTTTCTTTTGTATTGCGGAGTAGGTTTAGATTTACATTCACCGACTGACAAAAAAAAAAAAAAGCCAAAAGTCTATGAATGTTAATTGGGGAAAGAATCGAGGATGTCTATATAGAATATCTCCTAAAAGATCCAAGGTGTGTGTGGGCCTATGTCTTGGTGCGTCCTTTCCGCAGTCTTTCTTTCGAACCAAGCACTTTATTTCTGTCGTCGAGTGCATCGAAAACAAATTTGAACTTGGCCCCGGGGGCCAGAGTAGGAAGATGGTGATCATTATTTGGTTTATTTGGCTTCTAGACGGGATCAATGAACGTTATAAGATGAGTATTAAGTGAACCGTCTGGCGTCTAGAGAGACCGCATTAGAACTTAGGGAGATATTGACCCCGAAAAGGTATTCATGACTATTATTTTATCCTCTCTCTCCGACGGTACTCGAGAGCCAAACATAGGTCGAAGCCAAGAGCGAATATATTGGGCTGTGCTCAAAATTAAGGAGCCAAGACCTACGTAACATATGACCCAAGAAAAAAAGGTCCCTCTTCTCATACATACCAAATGATCGGTTTGCCAGAGGTTGGAAGGTGAGCTAACATGGTCCTCCCGGGACCTATTCTTCTATCTCTAGACAGTCCAGCCCAGTTCGATCTGGTCAGGCTGACCCTTGGACTCAAGAGCAACATAAGACACGAATGAATGACAGTAAGCTGTAACGGTGTTCTTTTTTATATTCAGGTAAGAGAGAGGATACTTACAGTCCCCGTTCTTTTCTTATTTCGGGGCTCATTTGCTTTCGGGTGTTGCGAGCGGCAATATAAGACGGGCTAAACGAGAGGTTCGGATCACTGCATGAACCGCCTCTTTCAGGATTATAGCCGGAGGGGAACACATGGCATGTACAAATAAAGTTACCATAAAACAGTGTAGATAGAACATTGATCAATCATCCAGTCTACGGAGTGCAGCCTGGCGAGAATCCTGAAGTCAACTCTGGGAATGGATCGGACACTTACACGCAACACGCCAGAGAGCGGCGCCTCTTTGACGAACATCTACTTGGCATCCACAGACTGATACTGGCCTTGATGAGATATGAATACAACCTAGAACAGCCGCAGGAATAAAGCCCGATATATTAACACTTCCTCATATTCCCTCCAGATCCACCTCACCGACCACGTGAACATCTCATCTACCCATACGGGCAAATTCGCATGAACTTGAGCCGAAGCGCCAAGCTTCTGTCTTGCAGAGGTTGCAATATTCAATGAGAGAAATAGATATAAACTTACGACGACTAAATACTATTGGAATCTTGGCAATTTAGGGTTCTAGGACACGAGAGAGAGAAAATGAAGGTGGCTCGGTCACGAGCATACGACGAGGATTGGTGTCCGTCTACAGAATAATTTATATGTTCTTTCATTATATTCACACATCTCCACACCCAAGTGACTGTGATGATGGACGCTTCCTCGGTTCCCTGAATCTAGGTTGCCTGGTGGAATTCCGCAAGGACCGTCGATTTAGCGAGCATCCCGATATCGTGACATTAGCGGCAGCGATAACAACCCGAGGACCAACACTCACTCACCTCCTCCTCCCGTCTCTCTCCAATCTAGACCCTCCTCTTCACCAACCCCTTCCAATAATCAAAACTGTTCTCATCACTCTGCAAAGCCCAAATTTTCCCCGTCGCTCTCCCCTCCCCATCCAACTCCTCCGCCCTCAACATGCCCCAATCCCTTGTAATCCCCAACACTCTCGCCCTCACCCCGCCCTCTGCCTCCAGCGTCACCTTCTGGCCCGAATGCAACCAGTGCCTGTAGTACCTCTTCTCCAGCCTCTCGCCGAACCCGTCCCTCTTGAACTCGGCATACAGGTCTTCGAGCACAGTTAGGATGCGCGCGATGAGCTTCTCGATGCGGAAGGGGGGAACCGAGCCGTCGGCGGGTAGGAGGGAGTCTAGGTCGATCGTGGGCCGGCCGTTGTTGGTGTTTACGCCGATGCCGAGGACGATTTGGTAGGACCCGGAGGTGTAGGAGCAGTTGGCCAGGATGCCGCAGATTTTGACGTATTTGGGGGAGGAAGCAGGGCTTCGGGGGTCTTGGGCATCTAACGTGTTCTGTGTTAGAAAAGCTTCCCTGTTTATTTGTGTTTTACTCTCCTTCCTTTTCTTTATTGTCCCATTTTTCTTGTTTTATACAGAGAGACTCGGACAGGAAGAGCGGAGTGGCAGAGAGATTCTATTCCAAACTTACAGACGTCGTTAGGCCACTTGATCTTTAGAGGGAGGTCTTGGCAGCCGGGACCATAGCTGCGAACGCCTTCGACGGTGGCGATGGCGGCGAGGTATTGGAGGAAGACGATGGGGCGAGAGGCGGCGAGATGGGCGGGGTGGTTGATGACGGTGGACATGATGAGACAGCCGGGAGGAGCAATCCAGACGTTGGAGCCTCGACCGCGGCCGGCTACTTGGGTAGTGGCGATGAGGGTGAAGCCCGTGGGGAGCTTGGAGAGGAGTGTGGTGTTCCTAACAGAGGATTTAGTACTGTGTTCAGTTTAGGTCTTCTTGAGAGAAATGAACAGAAAGAAACGTGGAAGGACATACTTCTCGAGCAATGTGTTTGTACTTGTCACCACTTCTCCATACATAATCTGATTCCCCCACTCCTCTGCCTCCGGCTCCGTGCGTCGGTAAGACACTAGGCTCTGATAAAACAGGCTGTGGTGGAAACTCGGCGTTTCCTTGACATCCGGCCACGATTCCTCGTGGGGAATAATCTTCTTCACAATGCTCGTGTAGTCCGTAATCCCACTCGTTGTTCCGTCACTCGCAGAGGTGTCAGGGGGAGGATGCGAGTGGTTCCACCGAGAATCCTTCTTCACGATATGGAAGCTATCGCTCTCCGCTTTGATAAACTCCTCCCCCTTTTCATCGCGCGTGATAATTTCTTCCCAGTCATGCAGCATCTCGTCGACTTCTGATGGTCTCAGCGCCGAAAGATGCAGGCTTGAAAGAGACGGGATCATGGCTAGGCTTTCGTCGACGGTGAGACCTAGCTTAGCGAGACAGGCGCGGAGGAACTTGGCGCGCTGTTCGTCGTGGGCGGTTATTTCGTCGAGGAGTTCGCCGTAGCCCGGGATGCTGGGCTGTGGAACGAGGTTGACAGGCGCAAATCTGAAAGGAGGGGTCAGCAAAAGAGGATGGCGGCCCCCTCGCCTCCTCGCGTCTCTCAGGGAGAAGAAAGAAACTCACTCGGGATGAGGGCCCGTGAGGATGGCTGCGCCCTCCGCAACTTTGCAGTATACCACTGCCGCTTTCCCTTTGCCTCCGTCCACGTCCAGTTCATCGGTATAGCTCGCCAAGACCTCCACACCTTCGTCTTTCATCGTCTCAGCATCGACAAACACGCCTCCTCCATTGTAATATACAGAGATGTCGCCATTTGCTTCGCCCTCGACACTCAACGCACCCCTCGCAACAGAAACCTTCGCAGCTCTCGCGCCAGCCTCACTGTGATACTGAAACCCCTTAAACGCACCACCCCGACACGTCCCAGGAAAGAAGGCGAGTTCCCTCCTCCCCACAACCTCCAACTTCTTGTCTCCGACCTCAAACTCACACCTCCCGCTCCCATAGTAACCACCCGCACAGAAGCCGAGATACCGGCCCCCGCGGCGCACGTACTCGGTAATGCGACGGTTTCCAGCGCCGTTGAGCACGCTGCAGAAGCCGAGGTCCGCGCCGCCAGGAAAGACGAGAAGAGCGCAGGTGGGTTGCCAGGGTTCTTTGAGGAGAGCGTTTTCGCTGAAGGGCGTTACGGCGTAGTTGGGGGCGAGGAGGCGGCGGAGGGTATAGAGGCAGTGCTTGACGGATTCGACGGTAGTGCCGGGTCCTGGTTTGAGATGAGCTTGAGTGAGAGGGAATTGGGACTGAGGATGTGCATCAATTGACGATAATTGATGGTGATTTGAAGGTCCAATGTAAGAGGAACTTACCTGTATATACCAGGACATTCAACCTTGATGCCGACATCTTTATCGATTCCCGAGTTTGGTCCGCACTGAGTGAGATATTTTTGTTGCGCAAGTTTAGAGTGAAGCCTTTTGGCGGCGAATTGATTGATAATTTTTGAGATCGAGTTGATGGATCGATGAGACACTGAGTAATTCCCCTTGTACTACTTCCGAGATGCGCTAACACCACCGTTGAGAGCCGAACTTGCAACTTGCAACAACCCAACGCCGACGCTCTAATATCAGACCACCGCCTCCTCGGCTCGATTCACGGGCAAAAAGAAAAAGAAAACCAGCATATATACATAAATCAAAGATGGCCGAAAAGCAAGAAAAGGTAGTTGCGCAGGTCGATGTGCAGACTGTCGACGATGACGATGAGCCTGATGAGTGGTGAGTCTCCCGGTTTTCCCGAACGTGTATAACTCCGTTTCGCGGCGGAGAAAAATGCAGCGGCTGACTTCTGGTTGTAGGGAACAGCGGATTGATAAGACTGGATGTGCAGGTATGAACTTGATTGATTGAACCCCAACAATCGCACTTTGGGGAGGAGAGAGAGCGGCGGATGTCGAGTCTAAGGGGGAAGATGCGATTCAGTCTACTTTTGAGCCCGCAACAGACTCCCCTCCTCCAATCACTCGCCAAGGATATGCACCGAATCTTCAAAAGACTAACAGAATTCCCCGCCGGGAAACTGCATTTCTAGCTGAAAACGCAAAGATGACGGATTGCTACTACGAGCGCAAGGACTGGAGAGCCTGCACCGCTGAGGTTGGTGACGCCAAATCTTGTATCCCTCCAACAACAGATACTTGCTGCACTCCCTCACGAAATTCTCTATCCCGACCAGAAAGAGCACTTTTCTAACTAGACCTTCAGTTGGCTGCATTCCAGCAATGCTGGAAAAAGAACCACAACGACGAACGCACCTCGATGAAGGATGTCAAGAAATAAGAGCCGTGCTGGATCGCTGTGTCCTTCCAACACCAAGCTCACCTCTCCCAGCGAGCCTGCTATTTACCCACGGTTTTCCCGGCACATTTTCAGCTCCATGACAGGGAGAAGGGAAAAAAAAGTGATGATGGACATTGAAGTTGATCTCTGTATGATAGTGTACGATTTGGATCCAACACCCCCTTGGCCTTAGAATCATAGATCTCACCTCCTATCCACCCGGCCTACTCCCCGGGCCCTAATAATACTCTACTTTCCACTCTTCCACGAGTTCAATTAACCCCTATTGTCCCTCCCATCTTCTCAAGAATCACATCCTCGTCGGAAGCATCCATCCCCATTGAACTTCGAAACTTCAAGCGTCAAATGGCCTCCCTCCACGCCTCCCGCCTCCTGGCGGCCGGCTCCCCATCCCCTCTCCTCCGCCGCCTCGCCCGACCCTCGCGACCTCTCTCAACAACATCCTTCTCCTCGACCCTCCTCCCCTCCGCGCTCTCCACTCCCACACCCGCCGCCTCCCCCAAATCCTGCCTGCGCAACGGCACGACACGCGTCTCCAAGTTCCAACACCCCAGCGCCCGCCTAGCGGTCAGCTTCGCCCGCACCGCGACCACAATCCCCAGCAAACCCGCGCCCGCGCCACCCGCCGAGGCGGAGACCACCTCTCCCGCCAGCACCAGCTCCTCCACGCTAACGAACAACAGCCCCGAGGGATCCACCTACATCGACTCGCCCGAGGGATCACCCTACGCGAACGACTGGGACGTCGATTGGTCGACTTCCTTCCACGGGATAGCCTCGGTGCCTTTCTCCCCCGAAGTCGCGGAGATTCTTCGCCGGCCTATCAAGACCCGGGACGTGGAGATTAAGCCCGACGGCATCTTGTACCTCCCCGAGATCAAGTATAGGAATATCCTCTTTGATGCTTTCGGGCCTGGTGGTTGGGGCATGGTGCCTAGGGGCCCGGTGGTTGTAGGCGAGAAGATTGTCACGCGCGAATGGGCTCTCGTCGTTCAAGGACGGTAAGGATCTACTTTTTCTATACTTTTTTTTTTTTTTTTTTTTTTTTTTTTTTTTTTTTTTTTCCCAAATCCATGCTAATCACCCGCTCCATATGCAGATTCATCAGTCAAGCCCAAGGCGAAAACACCTACTTCTCCAAAGAAACCATCCCCCGCGCCGTCGAAGCCTGCAAATCCAACGCCCTCATGCGCTGCTGCAAGGACCTCGGCGTCGCCTCCGAGCTCTGGGACAAGGCCTACATCCGCACCTACAAGTCCACCTTCGCCGAAGAGGTCTGGGTCGAGCACGTCACCACCAAGCGCAAGATTAAGATCTGGATCAAGAAGGGCGATGCTGTCGAGTATCCTTTTAGGAAGACTGGTGGGGCGGGGTATAAGCCGGCTGCTGCGCCGGCGACGAAATAAGTGAAGAGGAGGAAAAAAAAAAAGATTCGGTTGGAATCTAGGGAATGGGCCTTGTTTGTCCAGGAAGGACACATGTCCCTATCACCCTTTTCATTTGTCCTTTGACAAAGCAACAACAATCTTCTATGTACTTTTACCATCTTGGCTTAGCTCGTCGCTTTTACGCCATTACTGACAAGCGTCGCCTGTATTATTATCAGAGGGGAGCAGAGAGCAGAGAGCAGAGATCAAGGTTCGGAGACCATGGCTGGGGGAGACACAGAGCAGGAAAAGGGAAAGGGAAAAAAGGAAGGCAATGCTGAGTTGATAGAACCTCGCCCGTCTATGTAGAAATACAACAATAACCATCTCGGCCCATCAAATCAACCTCCCCTTCCCTTAAAGGAAAGGAAAAGAAAGAAATCCCAGTAGCCTCGCGGGATTACATCTCTATCAAGGTGCGGGAACCTTCATTTTTTTGCGAGAGAGAGAGAGAGACAATGATTATTAAAAGCAAACCAAATGCCAAACGCCATCCGAGCCCAAAACCCAAACCCAACGTACTCCGCTCGGCGAAAACAGAGGAGCGCATCCGCCAGTCTACTGCGGGCTCTTCTGTACGCCGGAGCTATGCGCCGTACTCTCCTGCTCTTTCTCCTTCCCTTGCGCCGGCGGCGTACCACCACCCGAGCCCCAACCCCATGGTATCCACGAACCACCGGATGCGCTAGGTCGTTGTCTCAGATTCGCCTCCTCCTCGGTCGCGCTATCGACATCAATCTTTTCAAAGTCGACTTCGCTTCGGCTCTTACTCAGACCGCTCCATGAACTGAGTCCGCTGGGGGGTCTCTCGTCGGGCGGGGAGACGTCCGAGCGGGGAGATCGCGGTTCGGCGCGGGCAGCATCGCTTGGGCGGATAGTGTCCTCTCTACTGAGGGTCTGCGATTCACGATCGAGGGCGTTAAGTACGTCGTTGAGCTTTTCGCGCTGCGCCGAAATGAACTTCACCCTGTCTACGCCACGCAGGTTGTCGGGAATGAGTGTGCGCGAGCCCGTCCCACTAGCAGTGGCATCGTCACCGGCATCGCCACCACCGCTGGGGAAGCCGGCGTTCATGGCACCTGATATAGCCGCGGAGAAGAAGGCGTAAAAATCCGGGCTCGGGACACCCGGTATGCTACTACCCGCCGGCTTGATACCTGCGCCGGACCATCGCGCCGCGGGGAGGCTGAACCGCGAGAGGAGGCTTTGCGTGTAGCTCTGGGCGCTGTTGGTCTGGGTGGGCGCGGGCGCGGGAGCAGGCTCTTCTTCGGGGAGCCCAAGAACCTTAGTCCTGAGCAGGGAGATGGCCTGCTTGAGGTAGGCGAGGCCGGCGTTCTTGAGGCGCTCGTGGGCGCTGGCGATGAAGTCTTCGATTTTGGACTCGTTTTCCTCGAGGTAGGGGTGGATGTGGGTTTGGTAGATGATGCGGGCGCCTTGGGTTTGGGGGAGGACGAGGTAGAGGAGGAAGATGAGGCGGATGTATGCGTAGAAGGGGACCCTATTTTGGGGGAAGGGGGGGTTAGCGATCGCCTCGACTGTCTCCGCGCTACAGTTGTCGTTGTTCCTTTTTGCGCTATCGCAGATATAAACTTCATGGTAGGCGATAGGCGGCGATACTCACCAGACAAGGAACCAGTCAGTCCACGACTCGACGAGGAGAGCGCACGCGAGAACAACCCAGTACATGAGCCATGGTGTCAGTTCAGCCGGGTCGGACGTCTTCAGGGCTTTGTAAGATGCGAAGAGAGGGAAGAGGAACGACGCTATGGAACTGTTATGTGTTGCGCGTGTCTGGTTAGATAGTGCTTCTTGAAATAACTACATTCTCATCCTCTGGAGCTCCTCGAGCTTTCGTCGTCCCCAGATTGTTGCTCCTCCTGTGGGGTTTCCCCATGCGACTAGAGGCGGAAGGTTGCGGCATCGGCGGCTTAACAGCTGCGGGGCTGAGTGGAGGGGGTTTACTCACGAGAGAAGCTTCGCAAAGATGTCAAACATGTTTGCGTCGTTGCGCCTGTTGCAGGCGGCTAAAAACTGTGGAACAGCAAGCTGCCTATTATGAGAAAAAAGAGAAAGAAAAGGTCGCAGTGCAGTTAATAACTTTTGAGGTTTGGGGAAAGAAGAGCAGAAAGGAAGAAAATGAAGGGCTCAAGAGTTCAAGATGGAAGGAGGGACTCAAGGAGCATTAACGGAACCGCTGGAACCGGGGAAGGAGCACTGGGCTGAGCACGAGGACAAACAGAAGCCTGATCCAGACAAGAATCTAGTAGTGTACAAAAAGGTACCTCGCACGCTGGGAAGGTTTACCCCACCACTAGTGGGCCTCACGGAATACGCCAATGACAATGGAGCCGCCCGCTGGAATTGAGGTGCTGAGGCGTTTTCGGGACCCCGGCTAGTGGCAGTCGGTAGCGCAGCACAGGGCAGCACGCGTCATCAATGGCACTTCAGGCTCCAAATTAAGAGCTGGAGCCTCGAGTCTGCCGTTCAATCAGCAACATTGAAACTTTGGGCTAGGTTCCTCTTAGGTACCGATCGTCGTCTAGAACATTGACGTCAGCGCCCCAAGTCAGCGACCCAAGCGTAAGAGCCCAGATGAGGCCAGTCCAGGCTGCACTGAATGCGACAACAGAACTGGCCTTTTCAGTCATTGAAGCCTCATCTATGGACACGTATGAATTAGTTAGCTCCTGTGTTTCTACCTAAGTGTCCTTAACGTTGAAATGAAAAGTAGGCGGGTTGAGACCAAGCCCCTCGAATCCAGCCGTTAGCGCAATAACAGAAGGTGCAGCTGATTAGGCGGCAGTTTGAGGGCATCACCACATGTGCAGAAGAGAAGATGGCAAGATGATTTACACATGCAGCATTTTTTGCCGTTTTGAATGCATGCGCGACCTTGCTGAAAAGGACAAGTTCTCCTCTGCAGACTGCGGCTGCAAACGGCTCAGGTGGCCTACGAATCGTATGGCCTGCGTCTGTCTTCGCTTGCCGTCCTCCCAAGCTCTGGCAGGAAAGGCTTGGGCTTGGGAGAGAAACAAGCAAAATAAGTGTATCTGGCATCGCTACCTCACTATGGCAACCCAACAGACATGCTTTAGGCAGGGGTAGATCTTATTCCAACGTAAGGTACTATTGACACGAGCCGTCCTCGACCTAGATCTTAAGATTCCCACATGCTAGGCGTTCAATGTGATGTGTTATTCTTATCCTAGTCCACCATTAAAGAATGCCGCCGCCACACAAAATCACGGGTATAACTTGGACGCGAGGTATATCTATATATGTGTCTGTGTGTCACCAAGGCGGGCCCTCAAATCCTCATGTTGAGAAAATCTCGCCTAGACAATCCCTGGTTACGAAAGCCCATACCGGAAATATGGAGTGCCCGGATTCTGCTGGCTTCCTAACATATTATTGCCTCGAGGCTCTTGAGCACATCGAGACAAGCTCTCCGCAAGTATTCTCATGTTGTTTGAGAGCTTGGTTTGGCACCCAGAAGAGCGGCGCTCTCGCACTTGATGCCAATATCTTTCCCGTTGTCTTTATATCTATGCTGGTTACCTTCCTTGTTGAAAGTATCTGGTATCTCTCTTTTGCTCCTTCATAGGACCGCTATGGAACAAAGAGGCGAGAAAGGCCCCAGTGCTCGTCCATTGACCAAGTTCTCCGAAGTCATTGTCTCTGGAATGAGCTAGCTCCCGCTGCTTCTCCCAGTTGAACAAAGAACCGCTCAATCATAGCCTTGGAATGAAGTCTTGGGGTTCTTCGAAAACGGCTTTATTAAAAGCGAGCCCTCATCCCACATCCTCCCCGGCTGGCCATGGAAGCCAATGTCATTCCACATCAACTTCCCCTGACCCCAACAGTGCTGTGGCAACTTCTTCCCCCCAGCCGTGGGCGATTCCCAAGCAACTTACACTTCTTGTAAACTATTCAACAGCGTCCTTACTTCAGTAAGGGTTCCCCCTACGAACAGGGTCCCTTGAGAGACAAACAGCTTCCCCGATTATCATGTGCGAACTCACTAAGTACGTCTGGAAGTGCGGCCACTTGAAGGACATCGAGTGTATCGCTTGCCTCGATCCCTTGGAATGCTGCGAGGATGATATGGAGACGGTCACCGTATTCAAGGATTGCCGTTTCTGCAGACCTCCCAGCCCAAAGTTCAATCCAACCAACGGAGAGCACCGGACTGAGGAGCACTCGGGCGTCTCGAGAAGGGAATCTGCCCTCTCGATAGTAGGACCAGAGCTCAGAGTGAAGGGCCCCCAAGAAGGATGAAATATCTCGAATTTCGTACACGACGAGTGGCAACCTCACGCATTCTATTCCTTCCCACCACCAACATCCTGCGCCATCCCATCATCATTGAATTATCCCATCTATTTTTAAACCATCGAACCCGCAGTGTCTTCTCGTCTACCAATTATTCGCAGAAATTCGCTGTAGAAAAATATATTGAAAATACCACAGCACTGGCCACCCTCCCCTTTTTTTCCAATTCCGTGTCCAAGTTTAGTTAAGTGGCCGCCTTTCCCCCCCTCTTCCGCCCACCTGGCCGGGTAAATACTGTCGGATCACCATCACCGGGGACGCAGGACGCAGGACGCGGCACGTATATTGCGGATGGAACCTAACTTGGAGAAATGGCCAGCAAAGCAGCTTCATGGGGCTCCAAGTAGTCGGTTGCTTGTGGGAAGAGGCTCGAAACATCTGCATTGAAATAAAGGTCATGTCCGCCAAGTCTCTAATCAAAACCATAAACTCCTTCGAATCCCAATCCTCATTCTTTACTTCTTGCCTCTTTCTTTTTCTACTTGGACTCGTGTGTTAGTCCTCCTCGCGTATTTCTACCCGTAACCTACTCTCCACTCCAATCGCCTCAAAATCCAGTAAACATGTCGAAATCCAAGCCTCTCCTCCTCTCCCTCCTCACAGCCCTCGCCGCCCTCCCACCCTCCCACGCGCAAGTCGTCATATCTACCGTCGTCGAAAGCTTCCACTGGCAAGATCCATTCGGCGCCCATCCAACCCCGCCCGGCTTCGAAGCAACATGCGAATCCAAGAAGACCTACCGCGCCTCGCAGCATCTCATCGCCGACCTCGAGGAGCAGCCGCCTATGGGTCTCGCGCCCTGGTCCGACGGCATCTTTTACTTCTTCGGCGGGCGGCCGTACCCGGGCACGTGGGACGGTGTGGACAATAAAGGGGAGTCGCGTGAGATTATGAAGATGGAGTACGCGGATGTGCCAAGGGCCGTGAGGGCGTGGATCGAGGAGCAGAAGGCGGGGGATTCGGAGTCGGTGACCAAGTTTAAATTTGCCGTGTTTGAGAAGCCTAAGAAGGAGGGGGATAGGATTGCGGGGACGGCGAAGCCGAGGAAGGAAGGGGAGGAGCCGGTTAAGGATGAGGATAAGGTGTTGATGTTTGCGCCGGGGGCGATTTATGATATTTTACCGCTTTGGGTCGCCGATGGGAGTGACTGTGAGGGTAAGTTCGAGTTCTATTCTACTTATCAACGCATGTTCAAGCGAGAACGAACGGGAGAAGTGCTAAAACAAGACTTCTGATATAGCCGAACTACTGAACCTCGAGAATTACCAGGCTTACCCCGAGGATAAGAAAATAGTCGCCTGGCCCGTCGAGCGCACCTGGCCTGACGATGATGTCGGAGACCCAAATATTGAATTTACCGTGAAGGCACAGATCTTACACGAGACAGAGGAAGGGCGTGCCGCGCGTCTACAGAGGGAGAAGGAGGCGGAGGAGGAGGAGGAAAGACTGCGTCAGGAAGAGGAGGCCAAGAGACTAGCGGACGAGGAAGCTGAGGAGGCCGAGAAGGCGGGCGAGGGACGCCCTGAGGAGAGGGAGGGCGAGGCGCAAGAAGAATTGAAGGATGAGGCAGTAGTTGAGAGTGAGGCTTCGGCGGTTGAGAGAGTGGCTGAAGAGAACAAAAGGGAAGCCCAAGAGGTGCCTGGGAAGGATGAGGAGGAAAGTAGTACGATGGAGGCGAAGACTGCGAGCACCGATACGACTCAGGAGAAGGATGAGCTGTAGGCGCAGGAGAAAACCATCTTTTGGTCAAGTATCACCCGGAGTTTTGGATTAATTGTGTTACACGCAAGCCTGATTTAATTATTGATTTGATAATAAACTTAAAAAATTATTCGAAGGTGACCCGATTCGATCTTTTCTTTATCATCAGGAGTTTGTCGCGGACATGGTTCGGGATGGTTCATGTAGGGCTCCGATATCCAGGCACCTTCCAGGCACTGTTTGAAGTGGCAACAAAATCAAGCAATTCATCCCAGCCTAAAGCCTCGCAAGGCAAGTCCACCAGCGGTGAGAAGTGGATTGTTGAGTTCAGTGTCGACGGATAAAGTATCGCGTGAGGCACCACTTAGAATGGGAGGTGGGACCCTGACAGCAGGGAGGTTCGTCATGGTGGTTCGAGATGGTCGGGATGAGGTTTTCTCCCGTTTGTTCGATTCATCGTACTCCGTACTGCGTTACTCGTACTCAGTATACTAATCATTTAATCACAATGTTCAGGTTCCAAAAATAACGGTTCTGCACGTGGGTATCTCGGCGCCAGATCTATGGATCAGCTGGGTATCTTGGAAAGCGTGGGCGGCAAGCGCAAGGGGCACCACAGCTGAGGACTGACGACTTCCGTGGGTGAGTATCTATACTTCCCAGTGAAGTACTTGAAATCCACCTTGCCGTGTGCGGTTGATGATGTCGGATGTCCTCGCGTACAATCTTAGATGTCACAATGTATTCAAACCCGGTACTTCGAACGGGAGTGGGAGGCGGGGGCGGGGCAGCCGCAACCTACTCCGTACTCGAGCCCAGCGAACAGGATGAAGAGAGTTGACAATTGGAGTTGACAGTCGCTCCCTGCATTTCGTCGATGAGATCTGGATTCGGGAATCTGGAATCCGGAACCCTCCCGCTCCAATGTAATCCTTGCTATATAGCTGTGCTGCTGACTGCCTGTCAATCTCGAAGACGGAGTACCTTGATGCTTGGTGGATTTGCCCAGCCCTAATGCCAAGCTGTCGCCTGCTGCCAGTGTGAGATTCGAGGTACAACCAAGATCAGATCATGATTGATGATGCACTTCTGATGATTACTATTACTTGTACAAGGTACACTCTAGATAGCCTAGACAGTACCTCACCCAGAAGAAATCGAATCGGAGACTCCTTCCTGCCTTGCCCTGCTCCTGCTGCCCCTTGCCTTCCGCCGCCGGTATTTTTCGGCACATGTAGTGAACCACACCTGGAAAGGGTTGGACAGGGAAGGCGCCCGCCGGTTTTGGAAGCCGAGGTTCGCAAGAACGCATTCTGGTGGCAAGAACGTTGGACTGGGTAGACACTACGCACAATCAGAATCTTCCAGGACACGTCTCGGTTCTCGAAGTCGTGAGAAGATTGTTCAATGTTGTCTTATTGGCACTGTTGCTTAACCAGAAACGAGACAGGCACGCTTCAAATGCTCAGTTTGATGCAAAAGTTATTCTCGTTTCCGACCATTGGCGTCACTCGCAGCTAGCCAAGAATCCCACCCTGTTCCTGCCCATAAAATACGATCTTGATGACCCATCTTTATACCCGCATAATCATATTCATCCATCCCACTTGTCTCTAGCAGGGATTCCCCCAAAAAGTAAGGGGAAAAAAGGCAAAAAAGTCTCCTGCCCCGTCGGATTCCGCCGTCATCATCCTCCAATTCTCGGAAACGGTACCCTCCCATATGTGGACTTTGGCCGCGTGTGGACAGACGTATATGACCACATGAACCTATCATCCTGCGATACCCACAGCCCCGATAGCAACAGTAGCTCGCAGTAACATCTGGAAATTGGAATCCTCGCCCCGCTGGTCCCCGAGAAGCTTCTCCTGGCCCAATCCACCCCCGGGGAATGCCCAACGAGTCGTGCTTCCGACCGTAATGCACACCCCTGCCACCAAACCAACGAACCAGAACGGCGCCGAATCGGCATCATCGTCGGACTCAATAGAGCCAGAATTTCATATGCACCCGTGCGATTTCGCCCCTCAAGGATTCCAGCAGCCCAAGGTGACGCTTCTTTAAAAGCTTGCCAAGGGACATCACTCTTGCTTCTCAACATTTCAACATTTCCTCGTTCACCTACTCTTTCTCTACCCAAAGACGTTGAACAGCATACAATCGACTCTAATTCGATCCCTCGCCCCCTCGTGATCAGCTAGTCCGTGCATCCTTCTCGCTCTTGCATAAGCCCGGACTCAACTTCGACTGCCGTCTGAGACTCACAGACGTGGAAGCATTAGAACTAGACGCCAGCTGCTGCCGCCGAATCGGGAATAAGAACCCTTAAAGTTGGGCAGCTACCTCTTAAGAAACCCCCATTCACGTTAATCTCAACCACTCGTTCTCGCCTACCTCTTTTTCCCTATCACATCTCATTCTTCAAATACACATCTTCTCACACTCACACCCGCACATAATCCTATTACCCCGGAATTCACTCTCCTACCGCCCAGGATGTGCATCGTCTTTCTCACAACGGCGCATCCAGACTACGCCCTCATTGTCATCGACAATAGAGACGAGTTCATTCTCCGCCCTACCAGCCGGCCCGAGTGGTGGAATCACCCCAGCGGTTCCGAAGTCCTCTCAGCACGAGATCTTCAACGTTCCGAAAAGGGAACCTGGATGGGCATTACGAAAGATGGCCTCTTCGCCGTCTTGACCAACTACCGCGAAACCGACGTAGATGATGCCGATCATCCCATTCACGCCATCCGCAGCCGCGGTGGCATGGTCACCCACTGGCTAGGAACTGGAGCCAAAGAATCCACAGCCGAATCTGTGCAACGCCTCGTTGCGGGCGGAGGCGTCAAGGGCGTTGGCGGTTTCTCCATGCTCTGTGGAAAGCTAAAAAAGAATTTCAAGACCGACTCCGGCCGCGATATCGAGCCCATTGCCATTGTTTCGAATCGCGCCTGCGATGTATCTCATGTTCCTTTTGTTGCTCAGGCCCGTGGGGAGGTGTGCGCGCTGAGCAATGCTTGTTACGAAGATAATGACGCCAAATGGCCCAAACTCGACGACGGCAAGCAAATGCTCGGGGAGATTATCACTGAGGCCATCAAGAAGAATCTCAATGAAGAACAGCTCGTCGAGAAGCTGTTTGGTCTACTCGACCACGATAGGCTGCCGCGCCATCCCGGCATGGACCTGATGGGCTACGTGAACGAGCTGAAGCATTCGATCTTTATCCCACCCGTCGGAGACGAAATCCATCACAAAGAAATGGAGGACTCTAAAGCCAAAGGCAGGACGGGTTGGCCAAGCGGAAATAGCAGAGCTGCCGAAGATCCCCCTTCTCCTCCCCCCTCGACGAATGGGGTTACCACGAATGGAACCAATGGAAACAATAACAACAACATGGGCTTTGCCAAAGGCATGTACGGCACACAACGACAGACCATCATCCTAGTCGACTGGGACGGTCAGGTTACCTTCCGCGAAAGGGCGTTATACGACAGCAACGGCCACCCTCTCCCTCGGGGCGAAGCCGACTTGACGTTCCGATTCAACATTGACGGCTGGAACGACGACGAGGACAGGTGACTATAGGAATATTTTGCAAACTTGTTTTTGGAAACTTGCTGACGGTTTTGTAAAGTGTTCCTGGCAGAGCTAGGGTCGAGTTTATGAGTTATCTCTAAGTGTTGATTTTTTTGGCTTCTTGTCCCACAGAGATACTCTTTTTTTTCTACTCTTTTTTTTCATTTCTTTGTACAAGGCATGAACCTTAGAAGTATTTATTTTGCTTGGGAAACAATTCGGGACCAGCTCTTGCCCCTGGGAGGATGGTGAACCATTGCATTGTGCATTTGGGATATACCTACGACTTTAGATTAAGCGATTATGAGAGCATGAAGATATACATGTCATGAATTGAAGCTTGACGGGACCATTGCCGCTGCTTGTCTGATGTGCTATGTGATGTCTCTTGGATGTCGTTGGGGTTTGTGTGTCACAACTCATGGAAAACGATGTTTCGTTTATTGATGTGTTCGAATAATGAAGCACATGTAGTAGTGAACAGTTGATCTCTTGATGTTTCTCCAGAGCCGGATACACCGCGTCTTGTCCTCGACGCGTCCGAGTCCCACCATCCTTTGATCCTGACTAGCATCACCATCGTACCTTCCCTTCTCCCCAGCTCACATCATCACCACCGCTCCTTCCTCCGCTTGAGACTCCAGATCACTGGAAGAACATTTTAAGATCGTTCTTGCCTTTTTATCTCTGCTCCAGTCCTCCTTGCTCCAACCTCTTCAAGTCCCAGTCACTCCCGTGCCCCTAATCACTCCAAGCCCAGACGTTGACTACAAAAGAAACTCGTCCATCCCCTCCTCCAAAACTCTCCCTCCTTTTCCCCCACCACATTACAGCTGCCAAGGCTATTTTTTGTGCTTCTTTTTTAGAATCCAAAGAATCTGCCTTGTATTTCCACAGCGTGATTCCATCTTCTTTTCATCACAATCCCTCTTTATTCTACAATAGAGTACATCCACCATCAAGATCACGTCCGCTCCCAACTTCCACCATCTTACGATTGGTCCCTCTTTCAAGAGCCATCACCAGCCTTCCCTCGTTGGCAGGCTGGCAGTGAACGAGCACGTCTGCTTGGGGACATAGAACTTGGTATCTGACACCCATCAGCCATCCATTCACGTAAGTGGGAATACTCCTCCATTGTCTTCATGACTGTCCAAGCTCCCTCTTTCATCTCCCTGGCTACTGGACTCTTTCATCTAACTTCTTGTCCTTGCATGTGTGTAGACCACCATCATTCATCTGTCGAGGTTCCTGCCATATCGACTAGGCTGCCCATTCACAGTTCCTGAACTCGGCCACCGGCATCCTAACAATCCATCAACCGTCGACATTATTATCCTTTTTAGAGTATTCCTTTTGTTTCCAGCAATTATGAATTCTGGTCCAATTACTTCGACGTCGCTCGGGAGATTGGCCCTCACGGTACGGGCAATCATCGAGTTACTTGTCGTCATATCTCTTTGTACAGCAAAGGTCATCTATCAGACTCAGCTGTCCTCCATTAGGATTCTTTTGGTCGCCATTAAAGCAATCTTAAGTATTCAATTGCACGTAGCAACTTGGATAGTACGCCTGTGGACCATTCCATTCGAGCTTCTGTTCAACATCGCCAAAGGCTTTGTATCAGGTATTGTCTCCGCTGTGACTCGAGCTTTACGGGCAGCATTGTTATCGGACTATCCATCCTACGCTGCCGCATTGGAAGCTATTGGGGAGTCCAGGCCACCGGACAAAGAACCGACTCAGTATCGGCCAGACGAACGCAACGTCTCTGGCCAGTAACAAGCAAGGGCGAGTATTGTAAGTTTCGCTGATGCTCAAACCCCACTGCTTTTTGAACCGGGCCTAATTGTATAATTAGATCAATATCTTTTGAGGACTGCATTGCTAGACGAGGCGTTGTTTCAACCATGGAGACTACTCGTGCGAGCCAGCGTTCTGGCAACTCTCGCCAGTTGATCGACCTCGGTCAGGAGAACGTGCCCATTCAGCAGCGACCTTTGCCTTCGGCTCCGGCCCGTATCCGCCGGCCCCCTCCGGGATTCAATTTCCCCCCGGGAACGATCTACAGCGAGGGTTACTACAGCTCATCCAATGCCAAGGAGAGTACCCAGCCCTGCCGTCCTGCCAATAAACCTTTGCCCTGGATCGATAAACCTTTGCCCCCGATCCCATCAGACCAGGATGGTCCGGGAATGACTGGGCGCTCCCGTAGTGGCCCTGTGGTTGGTGCCCCTAAAGTTGATGCCCCTGTTGCTCCTTCAAGTCAGAATGCCGGCATGCACGTCGGCGTCGGCGGAAAATCGTATGCCGAACGAGCACGAACTGCCTATTGGGGAGAGGGCCGTTTCGCCAACCCTGTTGAGAAGGCAGATGGAAGTTCTGAGACATCGGGAGCCGCCCACCGGTCACAACAACAGCCTGGTATGGAATACTTCGCCAACGACGATGAAGAGTATCCCGTTCAAGGTCGGTTTGGACCACCTCCTCGTCGGAACCGACCACTCCATCGCGTCCACGGTCAACGTTTCCGGAAGACTCCCGATGCAACCAGGCCCACGCCCATCGCTGACACACTGGATCGTCATCCCGACGCCGATTTCCGGACTGGGGTCCATGAGACGGAGAGCCTCCTCAAGGGCTTAGGCGCCGCCGAAGATACCCAAGATGACGAGAGCCGCCAGGATCAGTCAGACCATGAAGGCCCTTCCGATAGTCTTCGCCGTCGAAGGCCAAGCATGGGGCAAAACATTAAGACTGCCATCAAGAAGTCGTTTACGATGCGGCATCCCAGTGAAGCTAGCGAGCCGCCCGCGGATCTTCAGAGTACGAAGCCCGTCAAGGAGCACTCATCAACGTCGACGTCGAGTTTCCACACTCCTGCACACAGTCCGGTCGACCCAGTTTACATTGACGCCGCCCACCCGTCCGCCTACTGGACCGGTCGTTTTATGTCGACCGCCGATCGTATTTATCATAACCTTATGTTTGGGCGCCCCATTCGTCCTCCGGGAAGTCCCCCCGTGAGCTTCGATGATGTGGAATTCCTGATCCCGGTAGACATGGGGTTGACTGTGGAGAACCGAGTGGAGGTTTTCAGAGGACTGGAGACAGAGGACCGCCTTACTTTGATTACCATGTTCCCTCCCGACTTTGATGCGCTGGATATCAATGGAAAGAAGTATGTGCTCCTCAATGAAGAGGAGAAGTCTAGGCGAATCTTCAAGTACCTAGCAAGTGTCTGTGTGAACGATACTGCGCTGAATAGTCTTTATGGCTGGCAGGAGATGTTTGCGCGAAAGAAGGGTAACCCTGCGCTGCTTCCACCTGGCGGTACCATGAAGGATTCGTTTATGTGCAGGTTGTTTAACTTTGGTCCTAAGAAGTATGTTTGAATTTGGAGGGCAGGGAACATTGGTGAAGGTCAGGATGGGGTGACTGTAAGATTTCTCCCTTTGTTTTCTTGTTTGGTTGGTCTTTTCCCTTGTATTTCTGTTTGTTAACTGAGAATGATTGTCATGATTGGACGGAAAGGGATTTGGTATCAAAGGGCATAAAGGACGATAGTTTGCCGAAAAGGAAAAAAAAATAATAAAAAAAGGGGTTGAAAATCTCAAAGTTCCACAGGAAGAGACCAAGTGAAGTATTCTATTGTACAGCTTTTGTATTCCGTAGACCATCTAACATTGAACAAGACTAAGAAGACATTGAAAGGTTTCCAGACTTGAATTTGGGGAATTTTTGGGGTCATTGACCTAGTGATTTTACATCTCTCTAAACGCCATGAAGTAAATGGGAACAAAAAAGAAGATGGCCAAACCTTTGAAAGGGGTATTGCTGGTTGCTGCAAAGTAAACAATTGGATAGGCACCGCCCGAGGACCAAGACAAAATAAAATGACTGTCCCCCTTAATCGGCCCTCTTCCTCAACTTGAGGAAGTCGCGAATCTGCTCATGCTTACTAGCAAAAAACATAGCCCTCTTATCACTCCTCCAAACACAAACCCCAATCTCCGTCGCATAAGAAGCACAAGCCTCATACTCCTTCATATCATCAAAGTCCTTAAACAAGAACCCGGAGGTAGTCTTCATGCGCTCGTTCTCGAGCTGCCAGAGCCGAATCTGATCGACGACGGTGGGGGGCAGGACGGGCTTGTTGTTGGCGAGGGCTTTCCGACGCATCTGCTCGTGGGCGTGGGCGGCGCGGTAGTTTATGATCTGGTCGGCTGTGATGCCGTAGGAGATGGCGCGGCGGATGGATTCGCGGGATAGGCGGCCCGAGACCATCTCGTGGAAGCGCATCTTGAGGTTGGCGAAGAGGGCGAGGACGGCGATTTGGAGGGGGTTGGAGGTGTAGGCGTAGATGCGGTAGTTGGTTTCGACGATTATGCTGCCCTTTTGGGAGGTGGTTGAGGGAGCGGCGGCGGCGGCGGCGGCTGAGGTATCCGTTGTGGTTGGGGTGCCGGTGGTTGTGGGTGTGAAGGAGGTGACGGCGGCGAATCCCTCGGATACGGTGCGGAGGGAGGAGGATGAGGAGGTGAGTGTCGTGGCTAGGCGGGTGGGAAAGTATTGCTGGGGTTTGTGGGAGGGGATGAAGATGAGGCCGATGTCGACGAGGAAGGGGAGCATGTTTCGGCGTTCTTCGGTGAGGGCGTTCGTGTCGTACGCGCGGCCTAACTCGAGACTAGCGAGGACGAAGAGGAACGAGAGCATGTCGACGCTCTGGCCGGGCCCCGAGCGATCAGCCGCTTCGAGCCAAAGAAGCAGCATCGTCCACACCTGCGCGTTAGCTTCCTGGAGGAGAAACGTAAAGCCAGCCTGCGTAATGCCGACCCCCGCGGCCCCACCCATATGTCCCCCCGTCCTCCTCTCGACCAACCGCCCGGCTAACAGGAGCTCCTTGACGGACAGCTTAGGTCCGCTGGACGACTCTGCCCCCGCACGGTTCCCGACACTGTTGACGACGAAGTGGAGGATGTCGTCCCACTTCTTGCGGGCGTAGCGTTCGAGGAACGGGAGGTCAACTTCGGGGGGGATGGGGAGGGTGGAGAGGACGCCGAAGGAGTTGTGGTCGCCGCCGCCGTCGAGGGCGAGACGGAAGGAGTTTTTGAAGTTGGCTGTGAGTTGGATTTCTTGCTTTTTGTTGGCTTTGCCGGGGACGGATATCATGATTATGTGGAGGCTGCGGAGGACGGAGAGCGAGTGACGTTTGACACTGCGGGGGGGGACAAGAAAAAAAAACGTTTAGTGGATAGATGTTTACAGGGTGGGAAAGATGTGGACGGAAAAGATGTTTACCGTTCAGACTCGGGCTTGACCCAGATGTCTAGATCCGAGTAGAGCATCGGTTTCGGCATATAAAGAAGGGCCATGACGATAGTTTTGGCTGCGGAAGAAGAGTCGCAGCCTGCGTTAGCCCAAAAAATTCCCTGTCTACACATTTTCTCTTCCGGCGCGCGAAGCAAGGCAGCGCATACCAAGATGGGGCAGCATCCGCCGGAATATCGCAAAGGCCGTCGACGGCTGCTGATAGAGCTTGCGGAAGGTGGTGCCGGGGAGCTTCTCGAGGTAGTCCCCGAGCTGGAGGGAGTTGGCCGCCATTTGTGAGGTCGTTGCAGGGGAGATCGAGATCGGTGCAGAGGAGATTGAGGTCGAGGGCGCCGGGCGTGACGATGGGAAGGGCGTCGATCGCGGTTCGGAGGGGCTACCTCATACCAGGGGTAGGTCGGGAGCTCCACGACATGCTAGGTCGAAGGAGCGGGATTCAGGGTAAGTTGTGTGTTTCGTAGCTCGTAGGGATTAGATATATCGCATCGGAACGGCGTCGTGGAACATGGCAGGGCTGCACAGGAAATGTGATATTTGAGGTTCCCCAAACTTTTGAGCCGCTCAAATGCTTCTTCACTTTGCAACTTTGAACCTTGCAGCCTGTTGCATGAACTGCTTATCTAAGCACATCCCGGAAACTCTATTCAATTTGTTCCTTCCCCCAAAATTATTAGGCCATCCCCACTATGACATGGCGCTGTGGAGCTCTCAGGAGTCAGTGGGAAGGAAGCCTCCGGTCGCGCCTTCCTTGGCCAATCGCAGCCGCTGATAAATTTGAAGTAAGCCGAGCTGCCGGTTCCGAGCGCTCCTTATCTTGCCTCGAACTTCCGTGTTTTTTGCGCCGGATCTTGTTACCGCTTGGGATTGATCGGAGTCAATTGGATTGCTTTTCGGGAAAGAATAAAGGAAAATGACGACAAAGCTGGCACCTGGGCCCTTTGTGCGCGCCGTAGGTTTCTTGATCGGAGAATTGAGAATCCCCTGGGGATGTTAACAATATAAATATCTAGGTTTGGCGGTCGTTTATGGTTGACTCCGGTCTTGAAGGGAGGTGCGTGTTTTCTCATGTCTTGAATATGAGGGATCGGTAAACTGATTGAGTGTCGGGGCAGGCTTCTCGGCGAGCATGTAGGTCCTCTTTTCCCTGTCGGAGTGCCCTTATTCCCCCGTTTCTGGGCGCAATAGCTTACTTGGAGGTCAATGAATTTAGTTTAGGATAAAGGAGGCTGCTGCCGGCAAGGTGACCTTCGAACTAGACATCAAGAGGCAACATACGGTAAGACCCTTTTTCAAGCCAAGTCCGGGCGAAGATTGTATGGTCACTCACTCTGCTGTCAGAACCGACTCGGCACCCTCCATGGAGGATGCATCGCGAGCATAGTGGACCTAGGCGGTTCTCTCGCCGTCGCCTCCATGGGCAGATTCGCGACGGGCGTATCGACAGATATTAATGGTTTGGAGAGCCCTGAGAATCGGCGGGCTTGTTAGAACGGGCGTATCTAACCTGCTTGTAGTCTCATATATCAGCGTGGCGGGACGGGTTGGTGATACTGTCACGGGCACAGCTACGTGCGAAAAGAGTGGGTTTCTTTCTGCAACTTCTCCTTCTAGTTCCGAGAGAGAAAACGGGACAAAACTAACAGAGTGCGCGTGCAGTCGGAAAGACGTTGGCCTATACAATGGTCCACTTCTGGAATTCTAAGGGGGAACTAGCCGCGAGAGGAAGCCATACAAAGTATATCATTAATGCCCAATCTCAGTCTAAGCAGAAGAAGCTAATGGGTTTTAGATACGTCGCGGGTACTCTTACTCCCGAAAAGCCCGAGTACGCAGCTCCCGATCAGTTCGTCGACGAGACAGACAAATAGACGTGATGTTCAGGAACGGGGAGCATAGCGTGGTAAACAGGTATATTTGTATATTCACCGATTGATTTGATTAGAACATCGCAACTGGGTATTATTGCCGCCTCATAAATACAGAAAACATATGAAAATAGACACCTAAAGTCCAGAGCTCTTTCACCCTCCCCGGAGATGATGCTTACGAACCAAACCAGATGACCGCTCTTCCCTAGGCCCAAACCAAGGTATAGTCATGGAGCCAATTAGCTCCATTTCAAAAGCCGGACCGCACACTTAACGATTGAAAACCTCATGGCTTCTCCCTGCTTTGGCCAAGCTCGGATAGCTGCGGTATCGGCGTCGGTGCCGGCGATTGTATCGGCGTAGTAGACATGCTACTGATGGTGTTTGGCGCCGGGGTGCTTCTCAAGTCGGCGGATGGAGCTTGAGGGTTAGGCTGCGTCGGAGGTTGGGCCGCCTGTGGGGCATACGTGGCCGCTGGGATCTGCTGCTGCGGAATCGGCTGTTGAGGATAATAGTACATGCCGGGTTGCCACGCCGGTTGTCCCTGGGGCTGGCCATAGGCGTAATTCTGGGCAACAGGATACTGGCCAGTGGGGTACTGCGCGTAAACTTGGCCGGGGACGGCGGGCTGGCCGGCGTACTGCACGGGTTGCGCGGCGGCGACGCCAGCAGGGGCGATGATGGTGGGGGGAGAGGCCAGGGCGTTCTTGTTGCGGCCGAGATGGAAGAGGGTGATGAGGGTCAGGAAGAAGGGGATGGTAGAGAAAATAAAGCTGAGAATGATGCCATAATCTGGAGGGATGGAGAATTGCGACTCTAGTGTAAGTCCTCCATAGAGTCCGGTCCAGACCACCCTAAAGAGATTTTCAATGAAGAAAATGACGGATGCGACGAGAAGGATCGTCGCGGCCTATAGGGGAGGAGGGTCAGTTCTAGTCCCTCCCAATCACGTCGGACACCTCAGCCCGCGAGAGGATCAGGGCAACTTGAGGAGGAGGGGAGCGACTCACCTTCTTCAAGTGGGCAAACTCCTTGACTTTGGTCAAGACCAAGGCGGATAACCCTAGCAAGGACACAGAGACTACGAAGATTATAATGTTGATAGCCCCCTCGATTCGCCAGGCATGAATGCCGGACGAGCGTTCGTAATAGTCAACGCTGGCGTAGATTGAGAGGCCCAAGTAGACGATTGAGAGGATGACGACGAGGATGAAGAAGAGGATACTAAGAATGCGGACCGGAGTCGAGAACTTCGCCGCGGTGCTATTCCGTGCGAATAAGATGCCGCGAATAAGAGAGGAGAATGTCAAGACGACGGCGGCCTTGGCGATCATGTAGAAAAAAGTGCCGATGTCCCAAGAGATGGCGGCGGCTCTTGTGCTGTAAATGACATCGTACCATAGCAAAGCTCCTAGGACGCAGCCGAGGGTGTGAAAGAACAGGAATCTAAGGATGGAAAATCGACTGTTAGCGGTGGCCGAGTAATCGGGTTGCGCAGAGAGAGGTTAGAAATTCCAAGAAATTTACATACCCGCCAAAGAAGGGGAAGGAGACCTTCAGCCATCTGACAAAGCCGCGGGCTTGGTCTCCTAGGCGGCGGCAAACACAGAGACTTGCGAGAAAGAGGCCGGTATTGGCCAAAAGGATCACGCCGGTGAGACCAGCGGCTGCTGCGTAGAACGGCCCGTAATTTCGACTGTCTGACATGGTGCGCGTGGGATTCGATGCGCTGGGCGCACCTACTCGACCTGAGAACGATTTTCTTCCTTTTGGTGTTGGGTGTTCTTGGGGTGATTGAATGCTACGGCTTCTCGAGAGACGACCGTTTGACTAACAGCGGGAGGCGGGTTCGATGGGTGAAGGTGAGGTGCCACTTCAAGAAATCGATATCCAGAACCCGCGCTGTCTCGAACGGAAACCGACCTTTCGTTTGATGTTTGGAGAAAAACTCTGAAGGGAGCAAACACACACACACGAGAGGAAGGCAGGGTCAATTCTTGCGATTGGGGGAGATTGGGCTTATGAGCGATTGCAAGCAAAAGCAGGATCGACAAACAACCCCAGCATAGCGTGTGATTCAAACTTATTTTGGGAACATGGATCGCCCTAACAAGGCTCAGGCACGGCACAAAGCCAATCAATTTTGCGCTAGGTGATAAGATCGGAGCAATGCCTGTCCGTTGGGTTGCATCGCCATCAGAGAACTGAGGCGGTGCCTGCACATTCAACCCGGGACGAGAACACTTGACTGAGACACGCCACAACCAGCCTTTGCCAAGGGAATTTCCTTCGTATTATCTCTTCAAATATGAAGGATAGAGAGCGCCTACAGGTCGTCTTGCCAATTCAGTCCAAATGCCGTGCACGTTGAGTTTGAACGTACGGGTAGCGTTGACGGCGATAATGCTTGAGTTGTGGACAAGGGGCCAGGCAATACCTTAAAATTGCCTTATGAGTGACGACCCACTTGGTATTTTCTGGACTTCGCCCAGCCGTTGAGAGGCTGGTCACAGGCCACAGGCATGCATGCAGGGGTCTGCGGTACCAGACCCTGACCTGGAGTGAATCGACCCATGACAGGTGCCAAACATGGAGAGACCCTGCGGGTTCTGGTGTTTCAGGGAGCGCCACCGGAAGGCTGGTGCTCGGTACTGGGCGCCATGGGCATCAGATCCGGGTCGGGAGCAGCGTTGGGATTGGGATGAGACGTCAAGGTCGTTTCTCGACGTACTCCGTGCTTCGTCTGTTGCATCACCTGGAATGGCACCAGTGAATATTCATTGAGAATGACTTCGTCGTTAACACCAGGGCCAGCTGACGTGCAGGGTGACGTCTATGTTGAAGAAGTGTGAATTACCAAGGCCAAGTCAGTTTGCCAGTTCAGAGCGCCAAGAATTGGGTTCAAAGCCAGGCTCGGGTAAGCAACACACCATCCAGTGCTCCGTACCCTTGCCGTTCAATCGATATCGCCATTCCACCTCGCTCCGCCCCTCGACGGGCTGCACTTCCTGCGAGATTCCCCAGACGAGGAAATCTGTGGATCGCGTCATGTCGGCTCCGAATTGGTCTTCGGCTCGATGGTGGTTTCACCCCGGGTCACCTCAGAAAGCGTTGATGAGACTCTTGCTGGGGATACTGGAATATGTCGATTTGTCAATCTTGTATTTTCAAAGCTGCCATGGAAATATTTATCGCCTGTCTTTGTGCTGAGGAGCTCTTGCACATTTGCCAAGATTAGCTTGGTTTGCCTGAGGTCAATGTGGGGTCAAGGTACAATGTACAATGTACATCAACTTGTACTTCGTAGTGTACATCCAAACCTGGGGCAGTCGCAATGGGCTCTTCTCAAGATCTAGGGTTTTTGAGATGCTTCACTCTTAGAGAAGCTACGATGGGAGGCATGAAGTTGACGCGTCTCAGCGTGTTGCCCACCAGAGCTTCACTGCTCCAGGTGGTTGCCCTAGACTTGCTACAAGCTGAATAGTTTTCTTTTCTATAATAAAATTTGCTGTGTGAGGATTTCAGTAGACTTATTATCACCTAACCCTCATCTCAATACAACATCATCACTTTCACATCCTACTTTTATTTGAATTATCTCTGGTAAGGCACTTTCTTATTCAATTTTGTTGTTATTCTGGTGATTATTATTATCCTTTTCATTGTTGTCATCATCATTGCTAAACAGACACTGCGCCAACAGCAAGATGGCATCGACATCTCCCAACGAAAGCAGTCCCCCCTACCATACGAAACGCTTCAAGAAAAAGGGTCTCGGGCTTGTCGCCGCCTGGGATCTTCCATCCGGCACTCGGATCATCTCCGAGTCTCCCATCCTTCGTACCGATCGGAAGCAATGGGGAAAGAACATCGACAGCCTCAACGAGGCCATTGCCCAGAAGGTCGATGAGTTTAACAAGGCCGAGCAGAAAGCCTTCTTCTCGCTGCACAACAATGTTCCCCACAACGAGAAATTCAAGTATTACAACATCTGCAAGACCAACGCTCTCCCACTAGAGCCCGGCTCTGGCAATTACGGCATTTTCATCCAGGCCTCGAGGATGAACCACTCGTGCAGGCCCAACTGCCACAACTCTTGGGACCCTGACGAGGACAAGCTTCATATCCATGTCATGACGGACGTCAAAAAGGGCGACGAGCTGACCTTGACCTATCTTCAAGGCTTCCAGCCTAGTGCGGAGCGCAAAGAAACTCTCCAGAACAAGTTCCACTTCAAATGCACTTGCAGCTTGTGCTCCCTCAAACAGGCCAGCCTCGAAAAGATGGATGGGTCGTTGAGCCAGCTGTCGAAACTTGAGAAGACAGTGGATGCCGAGTTTGATGACTGCAAGACACCCTCCAAGGCCAGCGACAATCTCTGGCGTCTTTGCAAAATGGTCAAGCTATGCATTGCCAAACAAATCCTGGGCTTTCACTTTTACCGTCTGACTCTCCGAGCGTCCGAGCTCGTTTACATCCACGGCGATGCTGCCAGGGCGAGGGCGTTTGCCAAGCGGGCTCATGATATTGCTCTTACTTGCGAGGGCTGGAACAGTGTCTCAGCTGCCAAAGCCATGGAAGTCATGCGGGACCCAGCTCGCGTTTGGCCACCCAGTCTCACTAGCGAGTGGAAGACTGGCCGCTACCACATCCCGCTCGGCCTCACGAGGACCCAGTATGAAGACTGGCTTTGGCGAGACGAATCCTTCCTCGTTCCGTATATTGCGGATCGCCACGCTCTCGTTGCCAATCTCCGATCTACAGAGTACTTCCCGTCCTATCAGCAGCTTCCGAAGGAAGGCCATCCCGATCCCGTCTTCTATGGCTCTGACCATGCCGTAAGCCCCTCCAGCAAACATTGGTGTCTTCTCGCCCAAGTCGAGGGTGTCGAAGATACTGCTGAACGGGTCAACATCGACGTCAAGGATCGGTTCGGCAACCGATGCATGGTTGCTCTTTATTACGACCGCAGCCTCTACCCTGAGAATTTGACTCCTGGCAAAGTGCTCCTGCCTGGTGAGACCCTTGCCGTCCTTTATGCACAGATCCATGAATCGAAGGTCATTTACGTCGATACCACCTGTCGATTCAAGGTAAGTACTACTTGTGCTCATGGTCCCTAACCCAAATGTTCCACGGCTTTCTAACGTTTGTCCCCGCTTCCCACGCACCACAGAGATTCCGAACCTCTCTTGAGAGCCTCTACGAGCTCGGCGATGTGCTACTGCAGTACTACATTCCCAGGGAGGAGACGATGAAGTGTCATGGATGCGACAAGGAATTGGGCCGCGAATTCCCCAAGAAGTGCGCCAGATGCCATGTGTTCTGGTACTGTGACAAGGTATGTCCCCTCCCAACCTTTGTTTGTGCTCTCGAAGGCTTGCACGTACTTACCCATACTTTTTTTCTACCTTCCTCTACATAGGCGTGCCAGACTGTGGGCTGGAACAAGGGACACAAACATCATTGCAAGATTCTACAGGACGAGGAGGTCATGAAGTTGTTCTTGTTTGAGTGGCACTTGTTCAGGACTTGGATCCCGTTCCCGCTGCAGAAGTCGTTGTACGACCCCGGAAGCGGCCTTGGCCTGTGATTTTGTTGCCAGGTCGAGGTGCCAGCGGAACATCGGGATCCGTTCCATGGTAGGAGTTGAGGTGTGTAATGAAATCTCGGACCTTCCAGGATTTTCGACAAACACGAACTAACCATGTTGGCAAGCAGTTATCCTCCGCCCTTTTCGTATATGCGTCTGCCCTTGCCGACCCGAGATTGTTTCTGCTTTCGGATGTACTTGCTGGCCAATGGCCTTAAGGGAGCCGCCAGCTATTGAAGGTACATCGAGGATTGATGCAGTTATGAAATGGAAATGAACTATGAAGAATTTGATTCGCCTTTGTTGTGCGTGTGCAAACGGTCTCGACCAAGGTCGCCCCATTTCTTGTAGGCAAGGTCATTTGTATCCCCCCGATTCGGTGACAATGAATCCTCCTCCTCTTTCTTCTTCTTCTTCTCCTTGTCTGCTCGTGAATCAATTCCCCCAAAGTCGGGTATATGAAGAGGATGTGTCTTCCCACTCCCTCGCCCTCTCTTCTTTCCTCCCAAGCCTCAGGCAACTTTATATATACTCTAGATCCACCATGGCATCTGGGGCTCTCACCCGTTCTCTCTCATTTTGTTTTTGCTTCTCTTCTTCGCGATCCTAAGCAACTCTAGGCTCTCTGGGTCTACAATGGCATCTGGGGGCCTTCGCTCGTTTCTATCTCATTTTGATATTACCCTTTTCCCCTTTTCTATATACGTATCTCTTGGACAGACCTGATGCTGGTCGCCCTACCTTCCTGGTCAACCCCCCCGTTTCCCCTTTTTGCGCGGACGTCCTGGATCTTCGGTGTTCACCTCCACCCTCAGGCTAGACGAATTGGCCTATCGAAATCTGCGGCCGCACAGTGTTCTTTCGATTCAGTGCTGGCCTCTGCGCATCTCCTTGCTCCACCTTGAGAAGCAGCAGGATACCAGAACCGAAGCGGCTGCTGTACTGAGCTCACGGATCTTCGTATTGGACTCATTTCTGCTTGCACGTGGACTTCAGATTTCGGGGGACTTGACCTCATTCGAGGATTCAATACTCGTTCGAGGTCGGCCCCCGTTGTTATTCTCTCCAATGACAATCGCGGGGTCACAGCGCATCCGGAAACTCCGGGCTGATGATGCTCCGAAGCAAGCATCTGTGGAATTTCCGATGATGCCAGAACCGAGAGGGTCCAAACTGGACTCGGAGGGTTTTTCTTGCTAGTCGAATATCTTCCCGCACATGGAATTCTGCCTTTTGGGGGGTCCCGCTCATTCAAGACGCAATGTTCGAGCGAGATACAGTGCTCTTTCGAGTGCTCCCATTATCATTCTCACGGGGGTTGACGACCCAGCGGACCCCAGCGGATTTGGAACCTGGCTAGTCATCTCTGAAGGGAGCATCTGTGGCACTGTCGATGAAGCAGGATACTAGAACGTTTGATTCTTGGCGCCGGGGCTTGCTTGTCTTGCTGATCGAATATCTTCCCGTCCATGGAATTTCGCTTCTGGGGCGAGTTCCTCTCATCCAAAATACAATGCTCGCCTGGGCACTCTCATTGTCATTCTCTCGGGGTTGATGACCGAGCGGACCCCAGCGCATCTGGCACCTTGGACTGGTCACCTCTGAAGCGAGCATCTATTGAACTGCCGTGGGTGCCACGATAGAGGTGCTGATGTACTGGCCTCCGGGGCAGTGCGAAGTTTCCTGCAGATGTGGTTCTGCTTTCGGGGGCGGCAAAGCTGATCTACGGCCCAGTGCTTATTCGAGAGACTCCCATTGTTTGTTCCCTTGGGGTTTTCCAGCTGGACGCACCCAACGCCGTCTAGGGCCTCCATTCGGATAGCCTCTGAAATATGCTCTGCGGCAAGGTGTGTGAAAGACCCGGCTGAGCCCCCAAGCCCAGAGGAAGATGGAAACATTGATGAAGTTCCCGCGGCTCTGCAGTCCGCCAGTCGAAGGATTATGGGTGCTTGAATCTTCCTCTGCGTCTTCTTTTCCTGTCAAGAAATGACCTGCTTCCAACTCTCCACGGGTCTCGGGCTTGTGACACGGGCGTGCCACGCCAGGAAGAGAAAGTTGGTACATAGATTCTGCTAGAGTTCATTCGGCAGTACTCGTTCTGTATCTATGGTGGCTATTCATGGGAGCAATGTCCGATTGATCTGGTCAGCCAACCCAATCAGAAAGCTGCAAATAATGAGTTTCCTCTCAGCTCTACAGCTACTACAACACAACAAGTTGAGCAAAGGGCTGGCTTCGCCGCCAAGAGCTCGTTGCTTGCTACTTCAGCCAGAAATCGCTCTCACCAACGTGACAAGGCTTAGCCTAGTTCGGGGCGCACGGAAGCATATCGCCCTTGCCGGGTGGCATCACGCAACTCCTTGGTCTTCGACTCACGCGGAACCATGCCAGATAACTATGACCCCTTGATCGCGGCGATGGGGGTTTGAAGCGGTTAAAGTGCTTCTCGAGGCCGGTGCCAACAGAAAATTAAAGGACAAGAAGCGTCGAACCCCGTTTGACTTGACTCGCCGATTGAGAACGATGCAGCTGGCTGATCGCCGATCTGACTCTTCATTGGGGCGATTCTAGCGAGTGTTACGGTCGAACACCGAAGTCAGGATATCAAGGATTAGGGGTTTGGAGAGCCTCTCGACCAAGAGCGGAGAGCCTATCGAAAAGCAACTCGTATTCCTGCCTAGCCGCCCTTGACAATATCGGAAAGCATTCCTCTCGGGTGCACTACTGCAAGCCGTGGTTCTCCAGCGTGCGTTCCTGCCACCTTATTGCCGGCAAGAAGAAGCTTCACAACGCCCTCGTGGCTAATCTGAGCAGTCCAGGTGAGTGGTGGCGTGGGCTTCTTCGCTGATACGAGCCCCATTCGTTCCGAGAAACACATGGGCTTCCTCAAGGAGCATCTTCTCTTGTCGGCTCTGGTAGCCACCGATTCATACACGCATTCGGTGTATGTGTTCTTTTCGTATCTATATATATGGAGCAGTGGAGAGAATTGTAGTTCTCGCATTTCTCAGTTTGCGGTGAGCAAAGACACAACCAAGCATTGATATAGCCTGCCAGGTGTGCCGCGGGTCGTCGACAATATCACGACTGAAACCCTACCAATTCACGCTGTATGACGTCGTGGGCGAGTTTGGCATATCCACGAGCCACCTTGGGCGATTTTGGTATCCGTGGCACAATCGATCCTCTGCGAAGCCTTTCGCGATAGGGGTTGTGGCCGAAACAACAGGACTGGTGCAATTACAACAGAACCATGCCATGCCCAGAGTTATTGGAGAGCTTCCTTGAAACTACACGTCAAGAACGGAGGGGCTTGGGAAACGCACGGCAGCCAACCTGGATAGTTCCTTTGGGGTGATAAGAAAACTCTCATAATGTCCCATGACGGGTGGGAGTTCTTGGCTGCAAACAACCGAATCGCCGAGCGCAAGGCTCCATGACCCGGCGTCTTCGACTTGTCTATCTATGGCATCCATCGGATGGATGTACCAGTTCCGGGTCTTCCAACGCCGCGTATTCCGCCGGATCGGAGAGGGCCAGCCTTCCTAGACTCGCCCGCATGGAGAGGCACACTGGGTTCGTCGACCTCTGCGATGCCATTAATTGCCACTTCTCTGGTGGTTGGTTGTTGGCAACCATCGTAGAGCCAAAGATCGCGTCCTCCTTGCGTTACAAATTCGCAAAGCCCAAGAGATGAGGGCTCATTTATTGATGGATATCGGAAAAGCGGACGCGAGCACATTTACTAAAGGATAACCTCGCAACTCCACGTCGAGTACACGCCGAAATTCCTACGCGAGGAAAATGATATGATCAGCAAGGCGGTGCAAACGGCCACGCCGAAGCTCGGCTCTCTTTCTCCGCCAAGGCCTGGGAACCTGGAAGACATATGGGGGTCCGCTTCCGATCCTTCCTCAAAAAAAGGGCTCTTGTTGCCGAAATTTCTTGGGCAGCCCAGCCCGGCGGAGCAAGTGACGCGGCAGGCGTCCAGACCAGGCGTAGCTCGGCGGCATGGGATATCGTGTCTGCCTCACGAGAATCTATATCTGATCAGCAAGTCATGCCCGCTTGCGGTTTCACCTCTGATACCAGCTGAATTTAAACGGCACCTTTCTTGACACCATCCAAGGAACGGTCGAGATACAGGAAACACTTCGAGAGTTGTTTAGTTGGAGAGAAAGACGCAGTTTTTCTACCTGACAGAACCTAGAGAACCCGTTTTGTTCCCACGGGTTATGGGCCCAATTGCCCATGCAACCCTGTCTCGAGTTATAAAGAATCTTCTCAACTTAATCGGTTTGTGCTGCCTCATTACTCTCCCCTGGCGACGTTCCAGACATCAGCTTTGCACACAATCGCTGACGGATTCTGATAGCCCGGGACAGCAATTCACTGGAACTGCCCCTCGCGTCCTCTGGTTCCTCAAGACGCTATCCTTGAAGGGACAAGCAAACACCACTATCCCCATTAACTTCACCTTGCTCTCACCCTCTTGATTCCCCTGGATCCCATCATTTGGCAAATGCTCCTCCTCGCCGGCGATTCAATCCAGAAATCGTCACTTTATGTGGCATTAAATGAGCGTCCCGAAGCAAGCCAACAGAAGTTTTACTTGTGTCCAGATCAACGGCAGGCGTCAACGGGTACGTCGTGGTTTTCGAACACGAAGCTTGTGGAGGCTAAGGCGTCGTCCTCTGGCAGCCAGGTATTCTGAGCAGCAACGGGTGAGTCTGGAAGTCTGGGTTGTCCAAGCTATTCTGCGGTAACGATTGCTGATCAGCTCTTTGTTGGCGCCCAGTATTATGGTTTGCCAAGATAAAAGCCCCCGCCCCCCTTTTTCCAGTCATTCATAAAGGTGATGTTTGTTGCTGCTCCTGGGGTATACCTGCCAACCAAAGCCATGTGGCGGACAAATCCACGACGCCGTCCTTGAATTTGCCCTGCCACAGCAGATCCGAGCCCCGAGGATCAACTGTTTGCGACTCCACACCTGGCCCAAATATCATATCAGCTGCGTGGCGATTCGAAGCTTTCTGAGGACGGGTAGATAGCTGTCAATCTGAGGACAAATGCATTCGGAGGCTAAGGGGGAGTGATGCCAAGTCCCAGTGGGATAGGGATGATGGCAGGTCCGTTCGGCTGCTGGAGGAGCCTGGCGCCGTGATTTATTTCGAATTGCGCTGGGTCTTGGGGAACAGGATGGTAGAACGGAAAGCAGACGGCCGTAGTCTCTCCCGGTCCCGGCCGTTTGGTCGAGACGCGCCTAATACCTCGAGAAGGGGGGGTCACCCTGGGCGAAGATGAGAGAGTGGAGACCGGAATTCCGAGTACGCGGAGCAGTCCTCTTCTTGAGGGAGCACTGGTCCCGGGCTTGTCGTTGAGAAACGTCCCGACGGCTATCTACCAGGTATCCCTCACCCTATGCGAGGACCAGGAGCAATCATGCCTTCCCGAAAAGCACTGGTCACTCCGGTCTCGTGGTGGACAGAGACTTGATTTTCGCTTTACAGCCAAACCCTGGCCGAATCCAAAATTATTCCTTTTTGTGTTACTACGCGCTGGGCTACGATGTTCTCATGGGGCAAGGACCGATTGAGATCATCGCCAAGAGCTACTGCTCCGTTGACAGAAGGCAAACCTCTGTAAGATTGGGAAATTAGATATATAACACCCTCAAATGATAGAAAATAGAAAACGAAAGTAGAAATTGTCCAAAATTGCTGGGAGTCGGGATTGAGCCGACAGCTGTTTCGATGGACAAAACCAAAGCTTGTCATCTCTCCCAACTGAGCCGACACTGGATAATCATCAATATCTGCCTCTTAAGAATGTAGATCTATCTGATCAGCAATAATACCTGTTGGCTGTGTCATGTCTGCTGCTTGGGGCATGTCGTCGGGATTTATCGAGAGGCGAGAGTTTTGATCAAACCAGTCCTGCCGTCTGAGTCACACCGATTGATATTCAGTTTTTGTGAAGTGACTGAAGTGACCAAGAAGCGGAGCAACGTTGCACGGAATATTACCCCCAATTTTGGACAGGGCCATTGTGTTTTTTAAGGACGAACTTGGTAGGAGAGGTAAGAACTTGAAACGGCGAATCGGGAAGGACGGAACTTGAAGCCAAAGATGACAAGAAACGAGGGGAAATAATGTCGTGCTTCGAGCCAAAGCGGATTCACTCACCCCCTCAACTCCGACCTCCAAACAACATTTCACAAAGCAACGAAAAAGAAAACGACGATCAACCACATCTGTATCCTACATAACAACTAACACTAAGCCCTCTCTCCAAAATGTCCAACTCTCAACCATCACCAGACCTCAAAGCCCGCATCAAGACGTCCTACGACGCCATAGCATCCACATACAACAAATGGACAGAGCAACACACAGACGTCCGCCAACGCTACCTCCAAACCTTTCTCGACTCCCTCACCTCCTCGGACAACGACAAAACTCCCCAGCGCATCCTCGAACTAGGCTGCGGCGCAGGCGAGCCCGCAACGCGAACTCTCGCCTCACGACCCAACACCCACGTCATCGCCAACGACATCTCAACAGGCCAACTCGCCCTCGCACGCACCAACGCCGCATCATGGACCTTAGGCACCGGATCCTCTGTCGAGTTCATCCCGGGCGACATGGCTGACCCCTCGGCACTAGATTTCGAAGCGGGCAGTTTGGACGGCGTGGTGGCGCTGTACAGCTTCATCCACCTGCCGAGGGAGGAGCAGAGCGTGATGCTTGCGCGGGTGAGGGGGTGGTTGAGGGAGGGAGGGGTGTTGATGGGGAATTTCTCGGAGGGAGAGATGGAGGGGGCGGTGCTTGAGAAGTGGTTGGGGGAGGAGGATGGGTGGATGTACTGGAGTGGGTGGGGGGCGGAGGGGACGAAGGGGGTTGTTGGGGAGGTGGGGTTTGAGGTCTTGAGGGAGGGGTTGGAGGAGGAGGGGGTTGATGTGAAGTTTTGGTGGGTTGTTGCGAGGAAGAGGAGTTGAGATGGAGATGGAGATGGAGATGGAGATGGGAGAGGTCATGATGGTTACTGGGAGATGGACGGTGTTGGTGGAATGGTGGAGAGGAAGTTGAGGAGCGGGATGGTCTCGGATGCACTTTCCCATGCTCATGGTTTGGGAATGGTCATGTGAAATGTGAAAATGTCCCTTCGGGGTCTTGGATCAATATCAAGTCTTTAAACTAAGGGCAGATGAGAGCGATCGGGAGAAGTGAGAGAAAAAAAAAAAAAAAAAAAAAAGAGCCCACTGCCAGGTTCGAACGACAGTACCCTCGTACCCTCTGGTTGGTGCTGACCTCAAGAGCCTGATTACATGAGCAATCTTAAGAATAGAGAAGGCGATATCTACGTTGTAGTTGTATGTACATACATTGTCCCAGTCCTTTGCGATATCTCGATGTGCTAGTGGCTAGTGGTGCTGGTGCTGGTTCTGTATTCGCCGTACATGCTAGGTACTAGAGAAGATCGATCCAAAGCTGGAAGGATCTTCACAATGATGCTGTAGGATTCTTGTTGTACAGCCGGCTGGTGGGCTCTCCTATATCAAGCTCTCCCATATCAAGCTTTTTCTAACATCGCAATTGGAAACCTCCGAAACTCTATCGACTGTCTACCTGCTAATACTTAGATATCGATTACCGAGTGCAAGGAGACTATGGAGACTCTTCATTACGGCGTCGGCATGGGTCCGTCGCAGTGGAGCTCGGATGTTCAATATGCCTCTCCGTTTGACGGGTCCGACGATTCTTAGCTGATTTCCTATTTGGGCAGTTGGCTTAAATCGCAGCTCAATTCCTCCCTCTCCCTCACTCCCTCACTCCCCTGTTGCAATGTGATTATCGATCTCGCTCAGCATGCGACAATGTGATGACGAGTCTTGGGTATGATCCCGTGGTGGCGGAGTACGAAGTAATGATGAATGATGAATGAAAATCAAGTCTCCTTCCCAGTCTGGCCCGTGATCGCCGTTGCAGTTGCAGCGACTGAATTCGCGTCGCTGCCAGGGCAAGTACGCAAGGAGGTCACAAGGCTTCTCAATCGTGGAATGTGTGGAATGTGTTGTCCTACATCTGTTGCGAGACGTCAATTGGTAAATAATAAATCCCCTCTGGAGTATCAGATACGGTATTGGCCAGTTTCCGGGGAAGAGATAGAGAGACACCAGAAGTAATATCGACGGACCAGATTTGCTGGCGAACTTTTGATGGACGAGGCGAGATGAGATGAGATGAGGGGATAGAGCACACCTTTGCCAAGCTGTGAATGCTCGCTCCGGTCAGCCAGCCACCCTTGCGTCGAGATCAACATCGAGAAGCGATACGAACAATATCAGATTTACCATTTTTCTTCAATGTCTCCCATTTCTAATCATTATGCGGTGCTTACTCAGGGCGACATCGCAGATTGGTTCAACCCAACTTCAGCTCGCAGGAGGCAACGTCAGCTGCTGCGTTTGGCGATGGGATGAGAAGAGAGCGTGTGAGAGTGTGAGAGGGGAGTGTGGCCATGCATGAGGAGAGCGAGTCTTCTAGGTTTCTCCTTGTCTGGTCTTTCTCGTGTCCTCTTGATCTCGTTGCGGCCATCCTCCTATCCTCCTACCTGCGGGAATAGAGACGTGGAAAATGGAATACACCCATTCTCAACTTGCCTCTGCGCCCTCTCCCATCTGCAGACTCCCGCTCTCACTGCTGCATCACACAAAGTTCCCCAGGATTTTAATCAAACATCGCACTGACGGACCCTCCTTTTCGCCCTGGCACTTTGGACGACACCAACCATCCATGACACCTCCTCCCCGCAGAGGCAATCTGTTGCCGTCCGGTCATGAGCCTCGCCTAACTATATTGTATATTACCCTCCATCCATCCACCCGCAACGCACAACGCGCATCAAGAACCTAACTCGGTTATGCCCGCTCAACGCCTCTTTTGATATTTCGTTCACTCGGGGAAATTGATTTCCAATTCGTTGTTCCAGTAGAATCGGCCGAAACTTGATGCTTCGCCCCCCATCCAACTTCTCCTCCCTTGGCTGTCCCAATTCGCAATTCGTTTCTCGCCTTCGAGGGGTCACATTGAAATTCAACAAGGAAAACAAGTACTCCGCCTATCGTCCGTCGTTGGCTCGAGTGAATAAAACACCTGCGCTGTCGATCGGAACGTGGGGGCGAGAGAAAGACTGTCTGTTGAAACACTCTGGTTCCATTCAATCTCCTCTCTTTCCCATCACAGTCCATCGAGCGAACCTCATTGGCGCGAACACTCTATCCTTTCCATCAAACGTGCCTCCCGCCATCATCTATCTCCGATCCGGAGGATTCGATCTTGTGCGTGTGACGTTACAGACCCCAAAGGACGTAGAGACACTTGATCCAACACTCGCCGATCGAGTAGCTTGGAATGAAAACCGCGGTTCTTTGGTGGCGAGAGACAAGATTAAACCCTTCTATTGTTTGTTCCCTTGCATATCCTTTTTGATATTTAAATAGCCGGATTCTCCCAGCCATTCCGGGTTAAAAAGAAGATCTCCTCTCAATATGCAGATCCCACTAGTGGCCGCTGCTGTTCCGACAGTCATTATGAAACCTACCCCGACGACTCTGGCCTCGGTTGCTCTTGTTGGCGCTGGTGCTGCCGTTGCTGGTGGGAAGGGAACTGTGGGTTTATGCCAGTCAATGACCTATGCTGATGGTATGTCCTATATATCTTCATGTTCCTTTATACCTTGGCCTGTTCTGGGTTCTAGCATAGATCCCATTTGAAAATGACGAACAGGCATCCAAGCTGACATCGACTTTCTTTGCTTGTCAACTAGGCGGGATCTACTGTCGCGAAACAAACGTCGGCAGCTGTATATCCGACCTCGGCGACTTTCCAGCCAAAAAGACCTGGAACCTAGAGAGTTTTGTTTCTCTCCATTCCCAACCCAACAATTCGTATATATACACTAACCCAACACCCCCCCAAAAATAGTCCTGTGGACCGACGACGGCAGCATCCACCTCATCAAAGAAACCAGCCAAAGAAGCGTCTACACCAAATTCAAAGACAAGCTCTACATCGACGCCTCCCCCTCCGCAGTCCGCCCCATCTCCTTCACCCCGGACAACACCACCCTCTCTGGAGGCGAGACCTCGTGGGCCTGGTCGGGAGCCTACGGCTTGATCCTGTGGTCGCCGACGGGGAACCCCAGCGACGGCTTGGCCGAGGGGGGGCTCGTCACGGGCCAGGGCGTTGAGTGGTTGGATGTCGTGGGTTACCCGGGGCTGAAGCAGGCGTATTGGAATGTGACCAAGTTCGAGGAGTCGAGGAGGACGGGGGTGAATAGGGGGGGATCGTTTGCTATGTGTTATGGGGATTATCAGTCGGTTATTGTGGAGGGGGATAGGCCGTAGGGATGGCCAAAGGGGGTGATGAGTATGAGTATGATTTAATGTGACATGTTTATGGGCCATATGGAGGGGGTTTGCATTCTTGGATCGAATGGAAAGCTCTCGAGATGTACCCATCTGGGCAGATGCAGACGACAACAACGCTCCCCGGAGTTTGCTGTTGCAAATCTTGGAGACGGGGTTGTTCGAGCCAATCTCTACGATACAGAAAACTACGCGCGCTAAACAGAGCCAAGGGCCCGCAGCCCACAGGATGCTACCATGTAGGTGAACCGTTATTATAGTATTCTAGTGGTCTGGAAAAGCTATATGCCAGTGCACCCTCTTTTCATACTTTTCTTCTTCTTGGAATTTTGTTTCTCTGTTTCGGGAGACGGAAGGCAGTCTTCACCGCCACCAAAGGGCGTAATCATCATGCACCTAACATAGAACGAATAGCTCCCAACCCTCTTCCTCATCTCGAGAAAAGAACTCACAAACAGGACTACCCATTGCCAACGTGCGCTGAAGATCCAGGCGAATCTCCGCACGGCATATCGCCCTGATGGCGGTGAGGGTGTTTTCCGACGACATGTAGTGGCCTGCAGCATCCGCTTCCATCTTCAGATGGATGTACCGATCCACAGCCCTCTGGCAGCGGTAGGCGGCGTGACCGTGAAGAGAGCGGTCCCATCCGGAGGCATCACCGTCGAGGTAGCGGACGCGGCCCCTGGTGAACAGATCCAGCAGGAAGATTACATCGGGGGTCGTGATGAACTTGGCCCATGTGCTATTCTGGTCCCGATGCAAGTTGATAGTGATCGAGTGCGCGAACCAGGGTGTCTCCGTGGACCAGGTGGCGTTAAAGACGCCCGTGTTTGCGACTTCAAAAATGGTGGCCACGCGGGCTGCGACCACGTCGACCGGGCTGACGACAGCGGCGGGGTCGACACCGGGGAGGTTGGTGGCATCCAGAAGAGCGACCCATAGCCGCCAATGTTTCTTTGGGATGATAAAACCGAAGTCGGTAGGGTAGCCGTCATCATCATAGCAACGCAAGTCGTGGCGTCCACTATAGAGATAAAATCCTGGGACCTGGAACGCCTTTTGCATCAAGTAATGATGCCGAGGCCTGACGGCCTGGGCCTCGTCTATGTTGTGCACCTGGATATCGTGGAGCTGGACGGTGTTGAAGGGTTGGTAGTTGATGCTGATTCCGACAGTAAGCGCGAGACCTCGCCTACGCTGCCAGAGAAGAGTAAAAATTTCCCACGTCTCAAGGTCTTGCGGATTGTCCAAAGGTCCGGGGCCCCGGGAATGGACCAGTTCGTTGACGTGGCGGAGCATTGGATCCACCGCGACCGGATCCTCTTGGCGAAAACGCTCCATATCCGCAACAGTGGGTTCCGGAACGGCAGGGTCGTAATTCCAATTGATAACGCCGCCGAAGCTGCGGAGGTACGCAACGTACATCCTGCGAACCGGAAGCGTCAGGGCGGCTCCCAATCCGCAGATGTAAACCTTGGCGGGATATTCGATCATGCCCTGTGGCTGCGGTCGCCGCTCCTCGGGATGTCGGATGACGGGGCCGTGGAATTCGGCGCCCGTGGCGTCGCGGATTGCCATGCTGAAGGCACGTACCTCGATGAGCAAGTTCCCCGAGACGATGAACAGATGGGCGGGGAACTGGACGTCGTCGAGGCTCCGGACGGGGTGGAACATGTTAGGGCAGATGCTTGGCCTGGTGAACGCTTCAAGGCTGACGGCACTGTAGTCTACACTGATGGCAGTGTCATATCGCTCCAGATGCTCGGGTTGCTCGTTCACCCAATCTTCAGCGTTGTCATCTGGAAAGAATGGCATCCAGTCCGGGTCGAAATCATCGTCCGGCGGTTGGGGGATCCCTTCAGAGAACTCCGTGTTTGCCGATCCCGGAGCCGAGTGATGGAAGGCACCAGATTCGGGGCCGGAGGAGGCCCCCGACGTGGAAGTGGATGGATTGTCCATTCTAACGTTGTTGCGCCTCTTACGGCTGTAGGTTGGACCGTCTGCTGGAGGTGAGTTGTTAGTTACTTACACTGAAATGGGGATTGGCCCAGAGGACTTACATGAATCAAAGCTTAAAGAGATGCTTAGGTATTCGTTGGAATACAATGAAGGTCGCTCCTTTAACTCTGGTCCTGATTATCCTTTCCTGCTCGAGTTATCGGTGTTAGCAGATATTCCAGAGCACGGAAACGAAAAACATTACCTTGAACTCGAATCGAAATTTGTTTGTTCAACTCAACGAAGATGAACCCTCTTCGCGCCGACGCTTTCGTCTATCGAGTTGTTAGCATTTCCGGATTTTACAGAAGGAACACGCTGAAGACGACTTACTCGAACGAAGAACCAGATTTTCTACGGCTCGGTTTTACTGGAAATTGAATAGAGAGAATTCCGGTTGACGACCCGACAGAAACTAGACTCTTTCTAACTTAATGATGTTAGCATCGAGTCAATCATGATGGAGAGAGATAGGGAGAGAGACTTGACAAACCTGAACTTGACTTGAAAGACGAGGCATTCAGTAGGCGGTCGAAGGTATGAAACAGGCGGAACTCGAGTTCCGAAACCTTAGGAAGGAGATGACTGTAAGGAGGACTCGAGAAGTGCTCAAGGGTAGACAACTTTGAGGACTGTTTTGATGAAGAGAAGGGTTGGAGATGGGATAGAAAAGACTTCAAAGGGCTCAGGGGAGCTTGGGGAAGTGTGTAAAAAGTAGAATGGGGGGTGGAGAATATCCAGAGGATGTAAACAATGAGCCTACTGTGCCTCTTCTGATGGAAGGTGGAAGGAGCTTGGAGCTCTGCAAGTTAGTAGAGGATTCCAAAACAAGAGAGGAAGGGGAAAAGGCCCATGGGATTTCCCAGGAGACCTCTGGGAACTCTAGGAAAACAGCAAAGCCCAAAGCGAGAGCAAAACAATGCTTGCCGAGGACGTAAAAGAAGAAGCTCTCGAAGAAATGAAGAAAGACAAACTTACCAGTCTCAAGAAAAGGAGGATACCGACGCTCCAAGAGATGCCCTGCTACCAAAGAAGTAGGGGTTTGAAACTTGAAGCTCTCTAGGATAGAAAGGTCCAAGGAATCTGAGGTATGAAGAGGGGAGGAAAAGGTTTGAGTTTTCAAAGGCAGACCAAGATTAAATAGAACACAGCATGGGCCAGGCTGATCAAAGAGAGGAAGCTACTATGTGCACTAAAAGTCATAATGAATAGAAAAATCTCAATCACTTTCGGATGGTGTTATGGTGTTTCGTGGGGGGAATATAGAATGAAGTGGTGATGCTGGAAGATGCGGAAGACATTGCGGAGGTGAAGTTGGGAATCCCGGCCACGGCTCCGATGTGGGGCCGAAATAGGGTCCGATGGTTAAAGAAGGCTTGTCTGATTTTATTTGAACAATTTCTAAAAGGGAACAGGAAATACACTTTGAATCGATTCCTTTGGTCAAGTTTAGTCCATTGTCGGACCGCCGTATGGAAATCAAACCTAGATAAATCCCAAGAGAAAAGTCCCCAACTGCGAAATATACACCGAAATATCCTCTACGTCGACCTCCTCCCCTGCCTCTTCTCGTCTTCCACTGCCCGCCCCTCGATCATCTCAATCCCAGCACCACACCTCCCTCCCACTCTCCCAACAAGCTTATAATACCCTCCAGCCTTCCTCACACTCTCTCTCTGCTCCCCACTCGTCATAACCGACAACCCCCCCGCCGCCGCTGTCGTACTCGCCGAATTACAAGCCAGCACCATGATCCCCAGCAGCGGAGTCTTCCGCAACAGCTCCAGCGGGATGAAGAACCGGGGCCGGTACCTCCAGAGGAAGAAGGCGAGGGTCAGGAGCGTGGCGGCCATGACGGCGAGGATGGCGGACGAGAGGATGACGCTGGCTCGGTTGGCTTTCCTTGTGAGGAGGCGGGCGTAGGGGACGTTGGTGAAGAGGAGGGGGAGGAAGTCGCTGAGGAGGGATACGAAGGAGACGAAGGCTGTGAAGGGCCGGCGGGCGAGGAGGCTGCGGACGAATTCGGAGTAGGGGTCGGTGCTGTAGAGGCGGAGGATGGTGTCTTCTGCTTTGCAGTAGCCTTTTGCGAGGTTCCAGAGCGGTATGAAAATGAGGGCGTCTAGGAAATAGCAAAGAAAGAAAAAGGTTAGTCCTGGCCTGTTGCGTTGAACTTCTTAAGAGTATTGATATTAACTTACCATCAAACACAATCATCCAGCCAAAGTTCGTCGCTACACCCACCGCCGCAAACAGAAACCTGACGCCGAAGCGCTGACTCCACATAAACTCTCCAAAGGGACTATCCCTCGGCTCCGCTATATGCCAGTACAGGATCATAACCGTCAACCCGACGTGAAAGGCAGCAAAAGCGATCAACATGCCGCAGCTCCACCTTACATCCAACGGCTTCGGAGGAGCATCCTCGACCTGGTCGTCATCACTCGATGCTGTGCCGTCGTCACCCCTCGCCGCAACTTCTTCTATGGAGATCGCTCCGCCGCTTTCGGGAGACGAGCTGTTCGCCGATGTAATCCCATACTCGGACATCCCATTTCGTGGTAGGAAATTATCAAGCCTTAGTTTCTCCCCACCAAACTTCTTTTTGAAGGCCTTGACCGTGACCACATCCTCCTCAGAAATATTCCGGAATATGCGACGCGTCTCCTCATCTCTCAAAAGCGCCGTGGCCCCAATAACAGTCCTCGGATCGTTCCTAAGCCCACTCGTCCTCCCAATCATAGTATACCCCAAAGCCAACGTGGCACCCAACATAGTCCCCAATAGCACCTGCGCGATCCTCGTAAGCTGCGGCAGAACCTCCATAACAACCATACACCCGTTCGCATCGCCCTCATCGCACTCCCCGGAAACACCCATGCCGACGGCCTCGGCGGCAATCGGGGCTAGGATGGCGCAGATGTACTCGAGAATTGCGGCCCATGCGATGGCCCAGTCTCGGTTCCAGAGCGACGAGGAGGGCGGAACGAGGCCTGAGAGGAGACGGTAGCGGAGGCGTGAGGCGTGGCTGATGGTTATGCCTTGGGCGGTTGCCATGTGGAAGAAGGGCTCCATGGAGACGATCTGGTGGTGGATTATTCGCCAGGGGATGGTGAAGAAGATGGTTAGGAGGTTGGGGGCGAAAGAGGCAAAGAAATAGTCTGCTTCTGTTAGAATGAAGAGGGTGGGGATTCCATTCGAGTAAGTTTCGCCGCCAGTAGGTTGCTCGTTGGTCGCTGGTTTACCAGGTGCAGATCCATCAGATGTAGATCCGTTAGATGCGGGCTGGCCAGATGCAGGTCGACCAAATGCAGGTCTTCCACCAAATGCGCCATCAGGACTGATGCCATACTCTTGATCAGAAGCAGAATCGCCGGGTGGTGGTAATACGCCAAGCCCCCCCACAGGAGTTTTGGAGCCGGGGACTCGACTCCCAGGATCCGTAGGCGGCGCGCCATCGTCTGCACTTCCCGGGAAACTTTCTCCCCCAACCGCCTTTACGGACCCGGACCTGGCCCCTGACCCGGGTTCCGCTGCTGGGCCGGGAATTGCTCCCACGATCCCGAGACCTCCAAGACTACCGAGACCAGCGAGAGCAGCAACTCTATCGGTTTCGTCTCCAACGCCGACGCCGACGACCACCTGCGGAGAGCCTACGTCGGAAGATCCACCATGTACGCCTCCCCCTCCTAGTCCAAACACGGGTGCGAAATACTGCTGCTGGTCTCCGTTGGAAGTATCGCTTGGAGGCGCAACAAGGACCGGGCCGACAATATTACGAAATTCCTCCAGAGTCCCCGGTGGTTTCCTATCGAGAACCGTCTGTCCTGGTATTATGGTATCCGCCTCCTCATCCTTCTCATCCTCGCCGCCGTTGGCGGAGGCATCTGGCCTGGTCCGGTGCTCCGGGTCGTCCGGCGACATGAACAGCCCATCGCCGCCATCAGGCAGGTCGCCATCTTCCGAGTCCCCGTTACCTAGGTCCGGGGGCGTTTGGTCGGGGCGTGGTCCTACCCCCAGCATTCCCACGGGGCCGTCAGGATCCGTCTGACCTTCCCTCTTTTGACCGCGACGTACCATGTCCACGTCGATGACCTCCCCTCGAGGAGTCAAAACGTACCACTTATTCTCATTCCCCCACAAAATTCCCCAATCGGTCAGAGGGTTCGAGTGAACGTAACCAACCCTTGTATAGCTAAGAGGATTCAAAAGAGTTCCGCCATCGCACCCCAGCACCATAAGACCCCCCGGGTTATTCTCCCAAAAGAAATCCGGTACGTAAGGCACGATCCCTAGCCTGGGGTCCGACTTACTATAACGATATTTCTGAAACGAGGGATCCATGGGGTCTACCACCAAGGGTGTGTTGTCGTCGTAACTGGAGTTTAGCTCCTTTCTGGCGCCGATGCGCATCTTGATGCCCGAGACTAGCTCCGGGACACCCCTATCGTCTCGGCTCAGAACCTCGGTGGCGATTTGAATAAGTCCGATCGAGGTTATGAGTACGCTAGCTAGGAGCAACAGCGATGGCCAGGTAAGGATGAGGGGAACATACGGCCGGTAGTGTACATTCCCGAGCCTTTTGGAGCGTCTCCTCGCCGCCCGTTTCCGAACAGCCATGCATACAAAACCGACGGTGCTAAGGATGAGCGCTAGGATCACGGGTATGAAGCAGAGCACGATGCTGACTACCTGAGAGTCCCGAGGAGGCGGGAGGGCGTACTCGGTGGCCACAGCCGATGGCGCGGCCGTGGTGTAAGAATTCGAGGTTTTCTCGCGCCGCGCTATTGCCATTTCAGGCCCTTGGGGTAAAGTTTTGGTTTCGGCCGGCCAGGCGTCGGCGAATGTAGGGTCAAAGGTGAACTTGGGCCACGTTGGGGGGTGGTTCGCCAACGGGTCGGTCTCTAGGGCAGGGAGATCTGACTCGTGCCACCGGACGTGGATGGGAGTTTCGATTATTATGGCGGTTATCACAGGTGTCCCGGTTCCGTTTGCGGGGCCGGTCTGCGTAAAGACGCAGTTTATCCTGCCATAACATTCATTACCAGCCAAGGTGGCAGGACGATATGATCTTTTGCGGTTCGGGCCTACTGTCAGCTTTTTAAATCCTTCCACACAAACAGTCTGCAGGGGAGAAAATGCAGAGAAAGAGGAAGGATATCTCGTACGACGGACAACAGAGTGTAGACGTCACGCCGGGTGTCTCAGAGGACTCTGGAAACGGCGGAAAGGCAGGAAGCCAGCCCGTCGGACAGATGGCCGGCGAGTAGTAGTTAAACCGTTCGTTGCATAGCCCCGTCAGCCGTTTGGCCGTCGACCCGCGACCTTCAGTCCAGTAGCTGGTGCAGGCTAAAGATTCATCCCACGTAGTTGTCATTGGGCCTAGATTCTCTGCTGGAATCTCCGCCAAACTCTTTGGTATGCTCAGGTACGGGGACTGTCCTTCGGTGCCCCCGGTTGCGTCGAGCCAGCCATCCTGTACGTGGCGGTACTGCCGGTTCTCCAATAATGGACTGGCGGGAGTGATGACGGGGGGAGGAAGCGACGATTTCGTAGGTGTCGCCATTGGAGTTGGAGAAGAAGAGGCAGCGAGAGAGAAAGAAAATAGAAAAATAAAGAGAAACTCTCGCCTAGTTCCCTCCGCTACGCGAGGAGTCGGTTTGCTGTCTACACTCGTGGATCACCTCGAAGAAGATGATAGTGGGAGGAAACCATCACAGACAGCACAGCGAAGCTCTACGACCGACAAGAAAGATGTGGAAGCACGGCCAGTAAAGAACCCGGGAAGAGTGACGGATTAAATCAAAAGCCCATCTACATCTACATCTTAGTTATTGAAACTCGTCACGTCCTCGTCCCGTCCCTAATAAGGCGCATGCCTATCAATATCGGCGAGGCGCACTTCTAACAGCACGACCCGCGGGGGTTGAGAACGCTAACACACACATTGCAACGAAGTGAGATTTCTGTGTCACTCGAGGTTAGTTGCACGCCATCCCATGATTTCAGCCTATCATAAAAAGCTGTCAATCTAAAAAGCACGGGAAGTGTTACGACTCGACTGGTTCCATCCGCGCCGGAGCACGAATTGAGCCATTCGTCGAGAAAATAATAAGAGCTCCTTAAGAGAAAGAGGGGAGTCGGTGCTTTTTGCCGTCCAGGTCCCGGGCCGCCTATAAGACTGGGTGACACACAGCCCCCTCGTGCAAATTGTTCCTTTCCTCGGCGGACGGAAGTTATATTGCGGCGCAGCTGTTATTTTTGCCTACCGAGGAATCCGAGGATGCTGGAATGATTCGGTGCGTTCTCCAGCGCACATGGGGAAGGCGAGGTATTTCAATCGATAGCATGAGGTGGCATAATTGGGCGTTGGGGCCATGTTGCGGCTAATTTGAGATAATCTACGAAGGACACGACGCGGGATGAATGGACAGGACCTTATCAAGATGGGATGAGGATGATGTGTTGAAGATGGTAGCGGGAATCCCTGCCTTCCCGATTCAATTCGGAGAGCCGTGTTTGACTAAGCTTTGATGACAAACAGGGATGTTAACTCCGAGCCTACTTCAAAATGTCAAATTGTACCCCCATTTCTGGTCACGTGAAACTCCATTCTTCGTACGACCATCGTCAGTCCGATCGTCAGTCCGATCGATTGCGACACGACATCCTGGAAACCCTGGGAATAGAGAACCGAGGGACCCTAAAAGGGGGGTGTTCACATGAGAAGGTGAAGAAAGTAAAAAGGTAGACCGACAATATCCTTGTAAAGTATCGATTTATCGTATCAAAAGAAATGCGGTAATTACACTACGGATGCCTGCCAATTTTTTTTTTCCCCGGCGTGACCCCCAGGGTGCAGCTGGCAGATGCATATCGCGGCCCTAAAAATGCTAAACAAAACCTCAAGAAGCCAAGAGCTCAATTGAGTGCAGTTTTGCTTCCATTTTTGGGGGGGCGATCGGACGCGAAGCTGCCTGCACTATGCGGCACACTGTACGGATCCCCTTCGGTAAACTCGGTTGAAGGTCCGGAGGAAAGGAGCAAATTCAGAGAGGGCGAAAAATGCCGCCAAGGCCGGGACCCCGGACTGTCCGCCAGCTGCCGGAGGACGAATGAAGACGCAGGTAACGTTGGTTCTGGATGTGTCCGCCCAATGGAAAAGATGGAAAAGGGCCGCCGAACATTTGGAAAAGCTTCCTGCCGCGCTGAGAAAGGAGTCAGAAGAGTCAAAAAAGATACCCAAAAAGGTGAAAAAGCTAATATAGCTTATCTCGTGACGCAATTGCCACTGCCGCTGGCTCCTTGATGGATTCAAGTTTGATGCTGGGGTTTCCCAAGACAGGCAAAGACAAGCATTGGACAAGCCCAGACCGCAGAGGACGCCCGCTCGAGCTTCCCTCCACCCCCTCGTCTCCTCGCCCCCCCGCGTGTACGGAGTAGTGTATGTGTATGTACGGAGTACGTCCTACTGTACGTCCTCTGCCCTTCGATCGGCCCTGGGCCCTGAGACAATTGGACGGTTCATACGCAGCGAACCATTCTTACATGGTCCCCGAATCCGCCAAGAGCAACAATTGAATTCCCGAACCCGCCAATGGGTTCCACATGAGCTCTTTCGGGCCAGGGTCTCTTTTTTTCGGGACCCACGATCAGGACAGTTTTTCCCCACCGTGATAATTAGTCCGATCCCAAAGTCCATTTGTTCCCTCTTCTCCAGACTTTTTGCGAGAGTATATGTTTCGCCCACATCCCCTTGATTTAGCTTTTCATCCTCCTCCTCCCTCTTTAGCTTCTCTCATTTTTTTGGTCGTCTCCCCCTTTTCTGTCTAATCTCTTTTTCTCTTTTTCCTTTCCTCAGTCTCTTGTTCCCTGTTTCACATTTCGTCTTCCTCCGTGTCGCCGTTAAGCTCTCTCTCTCCCCTCTCTCTGCATCTCTCCCCACCTCGTTGTTGGAAAAATGTCCACCCCCGCGCGAGCTTCGGCGGCCCTCAAGGCGCGCATCCGGAGGCCGACCATGTTGAACAAGGTCTGTCGGGCTGAGGATATGCTGCAGCATTTCCCCAATGGCGCGTACATTGGCTGGTCTGGCTTCACCGGTGTCGGCTACCCCAAGTAAGCTCTCTTCTTTGTTGTTTTACTATTTGTTTCCCTCGTAGCTCGCTCGCCCGAGTTCAATTGGGGCAATTGGGTCATAAAATTGACGTTTGTTCTCTCTGTAAGGAAAATCCCCACGTTCCTTGCCGACCACGTCGAGCAGAACAACTTGCAGGGCAAGCTCCGCTACAGCCTCTTCGTCGGTGCCTCGTCCGGCGCTGAGACCGAGAACCGATGGGCCGGTCTCGACATGATTGAGCGGAGGAGTCCTCATCAGGTCGGAAAGGCCATCTCCCAGGGTATCAATGATGGCAGCATCAACTTTTTCGACAAGCATCTTTCCATGTTCCCCGTCGACCTCGTCTACGTAAGTTGGAAAAAGAAAAAGGAATTCAAAATTAAAAAGGGAAGCAACTAATTATTTTTTCTTTCTTCGTGGTTTAGGGCTTCTACACTAGGAACAGGCCACACAACAACATTGACGTTGTAGTTGTTGAGGCGACCGACATTCTCGAGGACGGTAGCATTGTTCCCGGTGCTTCCGTTGGTGCGACTCCCGAGCTCGTCCAGATGGCCGAAAAGGTAATAGTACAATTCCGTAGCCCCCTTCAGCCTTTTCAGCCTTCACGACAACGGTCCCACGGTTCCCCACACCCCCGGACCCGCTTCTGCTGCGTCGGGGAACACGGGGAACGGGGAAACGGGGGAACCTGCATCTGGGTTCCATTGGCCCATTGGAACCTTGAGGAAGCTAGCTGCTAAATCAAGCAATAGATCATCATCGAGGTCAACACCTCCATCCCCTCCTTCGAGGGCCTCCACGACATCACCATGACCGACCTGCCCCCCCACCGCAAGCCCTACCTCGTCATGGACGTCGAGGACCGCATCGGCCGCACCTCCATCCCCATCGACACCGAAAAGGTCGTCGGCATCGTCGAGTCCGACTACCCCGACGCGACCTCGCCCAACACCCCTCCCGACGCCAAGTCCGAGGCCATCGCCGGCCACCTCATCGAGTTCTTCGAGCACGAAGTCGCCCGCGGCCGCCTCCCCAAGAACCTCCTCCCCCTCCAGTCCGGCATCGGCAACGTAGCCAACGCCATCATCGGCGGTCTCAACACCAGCAACTTCAGCAACCTCAAGGTGTGGACCGAGGTCATCCAGGACACCTTCCTCGACCTGTTCGACTCGGGCAAGCTCGACTTCGCCACCGCCACGTCCATCCGCTTCTCGCCCGACGCCTTCAAGCGCTTCTACGATAACTGGGAGAAGTACCACAACAAGCTCCTCCTTCGCAGCCAGAGCGTTTCCAACTCCCCCGAGATCATCCGTCGTCTTGGTGTCATCGGCATGAACACCCCCGTCGAGGTCGACATCTACGCCCACGCCAACAGCACCTGCGTCATGGGCAGCCGCATGCTCAACGGCATCGGTGGCTCCGCTGATTTCCTCCGCTCCGCCAAGTACTCCATCATGCACACTCCCTCGACTAGGCCCAGCAAGAACGATCCCGATGGTGTCAGCTGCATCGTCCCCATGTGCACGCATATCGACCAGACTGAGCACGATCTCGACGTCATCGTGACCGAGGTCGGTCTCGCTGACGTGAGGGGTCTGAGCCCCCGCGAGAGGGCCCGTGTCATCATCGACAAGTGCGCTCATCCCGTCTACCAGCCCATCCTCAACGCGTACTATGACAAGGCCGAGTATGAGTGCATTAAGAAGGGTATGGGCCATGAGCCTCACCTTCTGTTCAACTCTTTCGATTTGCATAAGGCGCTCCAGGAGGAGGGAAGCATGAGGAAGGTCAAGAGCTGGTAAACAACAAAAAAGTAACCGAGGGAGATTTTCAAGGAAGAAGAGTATTTGGATGGAGACGGGCGTTTTTGGGGTGGACATATTTTTTTTTCTGACAATGTAAAGTTGTAAAGGAGGAAGGGGATGGAAGCATTTCCTTTTGTATTTCTATACATGTGTGCTTGCCCTCGAAATAATGGCACCTTCATACTCGAATAGCGTTAGTCTTGGATCAATTGATATAGTATAAAACAGTTGCGTGTTTGTGTACACACACACACTCTCTCTCTTCCTTGGGGTATCTCATTCCTCCTTCCAACGTCGTACTTGACTTACCAACTCCCATATTTTCTTCATCCTCCCCCCTTCAAGGCAGTCTACCGCCTTGCCTCGTCGCTTGCCCAACGAGCGACTGCGTCGTATCATCCGCATACCTCCGATAAACCTCGATATACTGGGCAGCGTCGCTCATCGTATCCTTAACGCTCTCCCTCTCCGAAATGGCATCATACCACACCCTCCACCTCTTCCAGATTTTCCTCGTTGCATCATCTTCCACCTTTTCCGGATCGGGAATGCCCGCACCTCCCGTTTTATAGTGATCGATCAAGAACAACCTCTTCGCCCAAGGTGCCAACGCCACATCCACCAAACTAAATTTCCTCCCCAAAAACCACGGCCCCTCCTCGTCCATCTGCCTCACGAACTCCTCCACATACCCTAGGAATTCCTTCCGGACTTGTTCGATAGTATAAGGCTTGTCGGCAGTATGCTGTATAAACTTGTAAAAACTAGGCACGATCCTCGACGAGACGTGATCAATCCACAGTCGACACCGCGCCCTCTCGTAAGCGTCGCGTGGCAGTAACCTATTCTCTTCGCTACCGTACGCTTCGTCTAGGTACTCGCAGACAACGATGCTCTCGTATAACGCTCTCGGTTTTCCTCTGTCTTTGCCCTCGGGCGGTGGGACTTGGAGCGTGGGGACGAGGCCGCGCGGATTGAGGGCGAGGAGTTCGGGGGCCTTTTTGTAGGGGTTGATTTCGACGTATTGGTGGGGTATGTTCTTTTCGTGGAGGACGATCCATGAGCGTTGGACGAAGGGGCAGAACCAGCCGCCGTAGAGACGGAGGGGTTGCGGGGAGGAGTGCTTCGCTGCGAAGATGGCGGCGCGGCCTGTGGCGGAGTCGTGAATGGTGGTGTCGATGGAGGCCATGTTTGCGGCCCCGGTTAGCAGTTGTAGATAAGTGGAACGCTATACAAATCCCAAGGCAAACGAGGGAGTTAATCGTAGCTGTTCTGGTGAGAAGAGGTATTGAGGGGTTTGAACTCGATGGGGGTCAGATCAGCAGATATATATGACGTTGCACTGCTATGTCAGAGCATCAGAGAGGGGTTAAATTAAACCCATCGATAATTGGTAGGATTGGAAGTGCACTAACCCTTGTTCTCCAAACGAGTCCGGATCCATCTCCGGTGCATCTCCGCGGTCCTCGGACCCGCTGCGGGACAAAGTTGCCGACTCCGCCATATTCTAGACGGACGGCGTAGCGGGAGAGGCTCCGGTGCACCAGAGAGAGCTGGCCAGATTGAATCTTCCACGCTTGGATAAATCATACACGCCCGGAGGATATCCTAATGTCAGTAAACCCTTTATAATAGTGAGAAACTATGTCCAATCCATGTAAGTATATCTGATATATCCCATTCAATCACAGTCGCATACACAGACGCCTTCCCCCAAAAGAACTACGCAAAAGAAGTCAAAATCTCAACTGGCTTCATATCCCCAACGAGGTATTCCGCCCATGCCCCTTCGCCGGCGCCAAATCTGACACGACATTCGTCTCCCTCGTCACCAAAATCCCGCCTCCCTTCCCCCTCCTACCCTCCCCATGCCTCTCCTCCAACTCAATCCCATCCCTATCCTTCACCCCCGAATAGCACATCGTCGCCACAGCCTGCAAATGCTCCTGACTCTCACTCCTCTCCCCTCCCCCACTTCCCCCCGTCGTCACCGTACTCCTCCCGCCCCCACTCTCCTCCGACTTGTTAAACCTCGACCCGCCGCCGTCCGAGGCCCCAGCCCCCGAAGCACCCGTCTGCTTGGTTCGGCGAGCCCGCGCGTAGGGTCCGTAGCGCGGATACGACCCCGAGCGGTCGCCCTCGGACGATTGCGCGAAGCTGGGGTAGTATTTGACGACGAGGGGCCGTAGGGTGGGCAGGTTGGAGCAGAGGATCGCGCAGTTGAATTCGACTATGGACCAGCAGCCTGTTCCTACGTTGTCCCAGGTTGGGTCGGCGGCATTGACGGAGGCGGCGAGGGTGAAGATGCGGATGATTGAGATGACGCAGGTGCTAAAGAAGGAAAAGGTTTTAGCAACCCATTTTCCCCTGCCTTTCTCACTTCTTTCACCGGAAGAGTCACTTGAAAACTTACAAGAATCCCAACGAAAACATCAAAACGGTCACAATTTTCTGCTTCCTCCTCATCCTCAACTTCACAACCCACGGCAACGGCAGCGCGAAAATCACAAAATCCGTCAACATGGACATGATGGACGAGAAGAGCCACAGCGGGTACGTATTGATGCACCTGCCCTCCATGCTGGGCGCGATTACGGCGATGGGCATGCAGGTTACCGCGAGGAGGATGAGCTGCGTGACGGTCCAGATGCCGACGTAGACGAGGAACCATTTGCTGATGGTGCGGAGGATGGTGCTTCCGAAGATGCGGAGGTAGAAGAGGAGGAAACAGATTTTGACGACGTTGAGGCCGAAGTTGTAGCCGAGGATGACGCCGTAGAGGATCTGGGTGAGGAACTGTGGTTAGTCTTTGGAGCACCACGAATTGTCATAACTTACTTTTATTTGCATCATGGAATCTTTGGGAGGGATGGACCAGAGGTGCCGTCCCAGAGCATAATGTGCCTCTGCATTTCAACATTGAGTTAGAAGCCATTTCCCTTGCACCTCTTCTCTCCCTTTCTCTCCCTTCCTCCTCGTGAAACTCAATTTGATGAAAAGGGAGCCAAACGAACCGACGATGGTGAGAGCCGACACCGCAATCGATATAAACTAAGACCGTTGACAACATCAGCACTCGACCTCTTTCAAAGGCGCCGACTCCCTCGAACAACACCTGGTTGACGCCGATATTCTCCATCCATGTATCCGCGTTTCAATCATACCTGAGCAAAGAAAATAGCATAGTCATCCGCACACAACATATGCAATATCATCTTCCGCGTATACAGCCGCAGCGCCGTGAACGTCGTCGATAACGCACAAAACACCACGGCAATGGCTATGACCGTCCCCTGCTTGGACTCATTATCCCTAGCCGGATCGAAACCCGGAGGTCTCTCGGTGTGCATAGCGGAGGAGGAGGCTTATGTGAGAAAGGATAGACTATCTCGGCGTGGGCGAGGAGTCATCTATTTTTCGGGGCAAGCGTCGTGCGACGGTATCTGAGGAATGAATCGAGTATTGTGTGTGTTTGGGTGGATGTCTTCGAAGACCTCCTCGGCAAAGCAGAAACAACGGTGGAAAAGACGAGGAAGAGCTAAGCCAATGGACTCAAGGTCCAAATCCCATAACACCTCCCCCAACTTCGAAGAAAAAACAAGCGCTGAGTATATCACAGGAGATGACCCGAATGGACCTGCATGACACGAGGGTGAAGGGGCAGTAGCGTGTTATGTAGAAAAAAGCAATTAGGAGAAGCAGGAGTGCGAGTGCATCAAAGAGATGTAATTTCCCACGCGGAGGAATGCAAGCTACTTCGTAGCACGGCGAGACCCGACTTCTACTCTCTTCATACGGTCAAGTATAATAACACACTCCAACCACGCCCCCTCTTCTCCCTCCTCGCCCCTCGTCCCGGAGCCGACGCGGCCAGCAACAGAGGACATACTTGGTCCATTCTTCTTACTCAGAGCTTTCCATGCTGCGGCTGCATGGCCAAGGGGGGTGTGGATACAGGAAACACTACAGACAGGAAAGTAAAGAGAAGATGATGATGATGAAGTACACAGGACCCATGGCCCCGTCCCTCGCTCCTCGCGTCTCCGAGCTGTGGAGACGTGACTGCCGGGAAAGTGGAGACTTGATCTTTTGATCTACAGTGATCGCTGGCTATTCCCGGAGCGGACTAGTTCATCCTGTAGATGGCCGGCTAACCCAGAGCTGCCGGAGCCAGAACGCAACTCACTACGTACTTCGCACACGACTTAAGTGTGGGGGAGCTGAGCCATCACATTGTCTGCCGAAAGCTGATGTGCTCGCCAAGCCTGGCCATTTCTTGGGTCATGGGCCTGGCCAAACTTTAAAGGAGAATTCTCCGTGGGCTTTGGAAAAATCTCACCACTTTTGGCCAAAGAGGCTCCGGTGACGAGCTTTTAAGCTCGGGTCTTGGAGGGGGTTTTCGAGAGGGTTGATGTCAGATGCTGCAGCTTCGGGCCGTAAGAGCCTCGCTTGCCATGAACTTAAATCATACTTCTAAACATGAACATTGGATGAACCACGACCTTTTGACCCATTATCACAAGTGAAAGCAAGGATCCATGCGCAGGCCAAGCCCGCCGTTTCTACTTGCTACAAATTCATCTAGCCACCGCGAGTTATTCTACTCATTCCGCCCTGGTGCGTCGTAGGACTCGGAGAACAAACCTCAGGCGCAAGCCGTTTGCTTTTCTCGCTCTACTCCCCGCGAATCACCGTGGCTGTTAGGCACGTTGCACTTGATTATCACCGGTATATCTCTACGGCGGCACCGCCTTTTGCGGGTACCTGTGCGTAGTTATTCTTCTCATACGCGGAACTTACTTTTTGCGGTGTGGCCATTGGATGAAGGTGTGAAAGTGGCCTCAGAGCCATCACACCCGCCCCTCCACCGGAATATACTTTCCGCACATAGAACTTTTTGAAAATTAAGCTGACCCAGTATTCTTGCCTGTACCTCTCAGCACTCTCATCACTTTTAGCAAGAGTCTGCTCCATGGATGAACAGTCTAGACCAATCTCCTGATAGTACTTGTACAGAGTCGGTACAAGCCCAGTCGAGAGAGCCCATGGCTCTCGGAACGTGCCACAATCGTTAGTCTGGAAGAACTCTAAATTCTGTACTTCGTAGAATTGAAGCATCTACAAAAGTCTAGCCAATGTTTCTCGCCCTTGAAAATGAGGCTGGCTCGTGAGCCAGGGCGACCCCTGTCAGTCCATGACTCGTCAACACGAAAGCACACTGACACACCGCCGCACACCAACTCGGACGAAATCTCAGCCGGCCGATTTCCGGTTCGGCTGGCAATGGCTGATCCTAGTGATGGATCCCCCATGCATCCTTGAGCTAGCGCTAGTCTTCTCCGATCGTGACTCGTGTGCGCAGACGTCGATTCTGTTCCACTTTCCCAGCATCGCTGCCAAAGGCTGAATGGACAGTCTGTGCGCCTTTGACCTCTACGGACCCTTAAACCAAGGTGAAAGAGCAAGGCTTAATAGTCGCCAATAGTGCCTTTTGAAGCAGTTAGAAAGGCGTCAATAATTTGACAGGAGGCTGTTGGTTGACAGGAGTTTGTCTGTTAGATCCCGAGGGCCAGGAGCGACACTCGTGTCACACTCTCCTTCTGGGAACGGATGATGTTCCCATTTTGCAACCCGGTGAGTTGCGCACTCTAAAAGCCGGAAGAAGCATATAATATAAAAACCGTCCAAATGCCATTGCCATGAACGACTGGCGTTCTTGGGAAGGCTACAGTTCCCGACGCGCCTCGGCTCGCGTGGCTTCTACATGTGTTCTCAAGAAGAAACCGGTTCTGAGACATGAGTTCACAGAGACGGGCGTAAGCAGGGAAAACGAGATGTTAAGTCGACGAAAAGCACACGCGTCCAGAACTTGGCTGGAACTTGGCCGAGTGTCCTAGACGCACCCACGGCAGGGAAGGCCCCTTACCTGATCCTCGAAACCTCAGCAGACTATCAGTATCTCTTTGAGAGAATTGGCGATTACTAGACCGTCGGCAGGAAGGGCATTCGGTTCACCGAGAAGGGTTTGCGGCTTTCTTTGAATACTGGCAGCTTGGTTCCTGACCCAATTTTAAGCCCGGCCCGATCACGGGCTGATGTTGCCTACTACTCCTAGCCTGCCGCCATCCCTCCGCTTTCCCCCGCCATATAACATTCAAGATTCTAAATACCAAGCCAAAGCAAAAAGCCATTGCTCCTGGCACAACTGTTACTCAGCGTTCTTCCAAGCCGGTGGTATGGACGAGCGTGGCGTCTACCTCCGTCTAGCCAAGTCGGTAGTTGAGCAATGGCTCCTCTTCTTTCCAAGAGTCAAAAAAAAGGTTACAACCGCCGAGAAGATTTTCCGTGCTGATTCTTTTCTAGTCAGAGTTTCGGGAATACAGGTTAAATTCGATTATTAACTCGAGTATGACTCCATTCGTAGTTACGATTCGGGTCAGTCTCCGCTCGGATGCGATGGGGTCGGAGCCGGGATGTCCGCGGGGAGAGAAGCAAGGCAATATGACATCGGCATCCGATCAACGATCTCAACGTAATGAATCCCTGGATATGAAAGAAGTCCACGGGCCTGGGTATAGTGATCTTGATTCTTCGCTAGCGAGTTCCAAAGTTCCATAAACCGATCTCGTTGAACGGCTGGCAGCCTGAGAAATAAGAGGTTATGGCTCTTACGCCACAGCAGGAAAATCATTCTCCATGTTGTTATTTGGAAGAGCATACCAAATATCAAGGTGGAAGGTGGTTTCGCTGGGGGTTTTGGCCCGTTCATGGTTCTCCGGTCTGGAAATTCCTAGAAACTGGAGCTGGAATCATCAAAAGAGGGAGTATCGCGGCATCAACGGATTAAGATGTAATTGTCCAGGGATTTCATCGAGTGCGGAGTACTTGGTATTTGATATTTTGCCGCTCAGCTGTTCTGCCCAAGGAGATTTCGAGCTTGGGGCATGGGAAGGCTTTAGACAGCCACACATTTTGTTTCAAGTTACGGGAAAGTTGATTCCGCTAGACATTCCAGACCAGGTGTCTCAAGGCTCTCGGAAAACGCGGTGCCCATTACGAATTCATCAAGTCTTCTCATGAACACCCACCCCTAAGTCTTCATCGGTGTACCCTAGGGGGGAGACTCCAAACACTCCGCAGCCTCCAGGAGACAAATAAACCTACGCCAACCAGAGGTCTGGCATATTGCCGTCCCACCAGTGACAGACGACAGTGTTGTTCTTGGCGATTTTGATAAGAGTTGTATAGAATCACTAATAGATGCAAACAGGAAACGCAAATGAACCCTTCTTCTGTTGGGAAGCGTCTATGGTAGCCTTTCGCCGCCTCTTTACACACCAGCTCCCCTTTTCAGACAGGAGAGAACACGAGAAGCCCCTCGGCATCCGAGTCATACATTGAAGAAAGCAACGAGAGAAGTTAGGGTTTTGAATACATTATTAGTCTATAGCACGAAGAAGGGACCATGGTCGCCCCAGCTAAAATGTCCAGCTCTATTATTACTCGCCCCCCAAAACCATTACCCAGTATATCTCTGAGAATTCCAATCCTCCTAAAACGAACTGTACACAATATAGCTCTGATCAGGAACAACAGGAACCCCATCCACAAGCTGCTCATCCGAATAAGACGGCCAAGCAATCTTAGCTCCCCTTATAACCGCCAAAGTTGTAAATCCGTTTTCCTCGCCAAACTGCCCGCTCCACGTCGAACTAACAGTGAATCCTCCTGGACATTCTCTCCTTGAGACCGCCTGTCGACTCGCTGGGAACCCGTACACCGTGTAGCTGCATGACCCCGGCGGACCGTCACCGTGCGTGTCGATGACGAAGCTGTAGGTGCAGGCCGTGTCGTTGTTTATACAAGTCCGAGTGAAGCCGATTATGGTCCATATGTAGTGGTTGATGGTGTCGGGTTTGGTATTGTTGGAGGGTGGTTGGGGGGAGGCGTATTCGGTGCGGCCGTAGATGTTTGCTGCGCTGACGGCGCCGGCGAGGCCCAAGAGGAGGGCCTGGGGCTTCATTGGAGGCGGCCTTTGGTGATGGATGGCTTGTTATGCGAGTGAGATTTTCGTTCGGTTCGAGGTGGTTAACTGTCTAGAGAGGGACGTGGCACTCTTTCTTCGCCTGTGTTATGGAACAGAATTGGTCAACCGTCGCCCTAGGAAATGGAGGATATGGTTTGTGGTTTTATAAACCGCAGCACATCATAAACCCCGAAATAAGGCGGTCGGAAACATTGTGTATTCAAGCGGAAGCTCCTTCCTTCTCCTCCACCGGGAAATACGAGATCATGAACTCGACGTGAATAGGAATCTATTTTTGGCCGCTGTCCCATCGTTATCAAAAGCGGTTCCAAGGAAAAGTCGACACATCCACATCCTAAGTCTAAGCGACCTCTCCTGACTCCGCGCGTTCCATGTAGCCGTGAGCGGACTCCTTCCTTGGGATCCTTCCAATTCGGCGAACATGTGGGACAAATCCCCATCGCCTTGGCCATACGATGCTCATCGCCATCACATTATACTTTTCCAATCCTCTGGCGACATTCTGCTATACCCACATTTAACCCACCCCACACCCC